>PVIY010051811.1:0-15513 GCA_004026745.1 Myrmecophaga tridactyla | reverse complement strand
TTCATAGTATACTAAAATAGTTGCTTTGGACTAAAAACTGAAATATTGATTTTGGTTTAGTCTCTTAGGCAAATAGATTCTTTATTCAACTCAGGACAGTATACACATGGTTATATACATTTCTGAGTGTTTTTCCAAGTATATAATCACTTTCAGATACTTGATGACATTAATACTGTCTAATCAGCTCCTGGTAGTGCTGTCAGAACCATCTCTTTTATAAATACTCTTCTAAAGACTCAAAACCATAACTGACAAATTCTGCTTGTAATCACTAGATTTGCTTACCCAGTAACACGTGGTTTAAATTATGAGTGATGGAGCAGCAGGATAAATCAGATTGGGGAAAGGACCATGTTGAGCACAGTGACACAGCTTCTAGACGTGGCATGCAGTGAAAGCACCCGACACTGCACCTTCATTAGGACGTGTGAACGTGCCAGGAATGTATACAGCTAGTCATTAATTTTGCTTTGTTTTTTGGCTGACACATTTCCCTCAGTGTAATTTAGATTTTTTTGTTGTGATAATTCTGGCTAATAAAACCTAGGTAATACAAAGTCATTTTACAATTTCAGATAACAATATAAAAACAAATTGTAATGAACCTTAAAGTTTTTCTCTAAAGTAACATATTTTTGGTAGAAATTTACTCCATTTTATTTTTTCTAGTTATAGTCATTGGTTCTGATTTTACCAAACAAGCGTCTACTCAACCTGGTATACAGAAATGTAAAATTTAAAACACTCCCCTCAATTTACCCCTGCTAACAGTATCGTCAAAATTAATCTAAAAATGTAAATTCAAATAAAGTATAGATATACTAAAAGTAGATATAAAAATGGTCAGTTTGAATATCTGCATTCAGTTTTCATGGCTGATTAATAAAATTACGTAAGAGTTGGCCGTTGATCAGAAATGGCCATATCAGGTAAGTAAAAATAAATGACTAGATGCACTCATTCATTGCTGGTGACAAGGTAAAATGGTGCAACCACCGTGGAAGAAGTTTAGCAGTTCTTAGAAAGTTCAGTATAGAACTACCATATTATCTGGCAATCCCACTTCTAGGTATTTACTCAAAAAACTTGAAAGCAGGGACTCGAACAGATATTTGCACATCGATGTTCATAGTGGCATTATTCACAATTGCCCAAAGACGGAAGCAACGGAAATGTCCATCAACTGATGACTGGATAAACAAAATGTAGTATATACATACAATGGAATATTTATATTAGCTGTAAAATGCGACAGCGTGGATACACCTTGAAAACATCATATTGAGTGAAATAAGCCAGGCACAAAAGGACAAATATTGTATGGTTGCACTGATATGAAATTATTAGAATAAACTAACTCAGAGAGTCAGAATCTAGAATATAGGTTACCAGGAGTTGGTATAGGTGTAGGAAATAGGGAATTAAGGCTTAAAATATAAGGGTTCCTATTTGGAATGATGGAAATGTTTTGATAACGGATTACTACATTGTGAACAAAATTAACATTACTGAAATATATAACTGAATGTGGCGAAAAGTGGAAATGTTAGGTTGTATATATGGTAGTAGGATTTACATAGTTTTTAATCCATGAAACTCCACTACACAGGAAGTAAACCCGAAGTTAAGTCATAGGCTATAGTTAATAGTACAATTATAAAATTGGGCTTTCATCAGTTGTAACAAATGCACCACATCAATGCAAGGTGTTAGTAAATAGAGTGGTATATAGGAATCCTATATTTTATGCATGAGTGTTCTGTAAATCCACAGCTTCTCTACTGAAAAAAAATGACTATTTTAAATAGTCATTTAAATTCTGCATATATGAAATTTCCTTTGAAAAAATCATAAACTATGGTTAATAATTTTAACTATATATGCATGTGTCTATAAATATATGTGTACAAAGACATAATATGCTATGCAGGATTATCAAGGAAATATCTTTATCTAATATCATGTTTTTTATTTAATATTTCAGATGTACATTACCAACACAATCAAAGCCAAAGGAACAAGACTTGCTAAGCCAGTTCTATGTTTGGGGTTAATGTGTTTGGCCTTTCTTACTGGACTCAACAGAGTAGCAGAATATCGAAATCACTGGTCAGATGTGATAGCAGGCTTTCTGGTTGGAATATCTATAGCAGTGTTTCTGGTAAGTACAGATTTATTTAGATATTACTGAATTTTTAATTAATTCAGTTAACCAACCATGTCACTTCAGCAACATCAGTAGTTTTTAATTAATTCAGTTGAGGTGAAAACTATATAAATTCTGCAGTTAAAGGGGATACAAATATTTTCCTATAAAATGAAACAGAGGCTAAACTCCCTCAGTGTGGAGCAGGATGCTACAATGGTGCATCATGGGAACACAGGCCGAAACTTTCCACAAATGATCTTTTTATTCCTTAGCACGCCATAAAGAGTCCAGAAAGGACAGATAATCTCCTTGTCACTTACACAGCACAAAAAAGTCCAAAAGAGCAGGGGAAGGAGTCCCACTACGCCTGCTCTCGAAGGTAGCTCAAAGAGCTTGGGATCTCAGTTGGTAGATGACAGCTCTGCTCACCTTACTTAGCATTGGAGGAGAGAGACAAATCCATATCGAGCATGGGCTTATGCACCTCGGGTGATTGGGACCCCTGCCACCAACAATTCCTGCTCTGATATGCATCTGATGTCTGGGTTGAAGGTCTTACTGGGCTTTTCTATTAGATGTCAATTCCCCCCAGGTTGTGGAAAGGCACACAGTAGACAAGGAGGTAGGGGTAGTGGAAAATCTGAGGAGGACCACTTAGCATGCGTTTGTGATTTCCCCAGAGAAGGAGGTGGAGGTAAGTGAGGTCCGGTAATGGCCACTGAATAGGTGCCTGTGATTTCCCTAATGGTCACCCCTAGCTAGTCCTTAAGACTGGGTTGTGAGTGGTTTGAAAAATTTTTTAACTTTTAAACTTCCTCAGGGAAGTTTGCATCCTGAAGTATCTCGGGCATGGCAAAATACCTTAGTGCCTCACCTCTATACTCTCCGTGAGCCACAGAGCTCTGTAACAAGGGAAACTCACTTTTGAGAGTAACCATGTCACTTCAGCAATGTCAGGGGTAGTTTCTAAGAAAATGTTATCTCAAATCAATTTTACACAAAACGGAAGGGCACACACAGTGACGTCCAATGGCATGAGCCTGCCATCTATACTCCTATTATAAAATCTCTTTGCAATGGTTTTGATAAGTTTTAATTGTTGGAAAATACATTTTAGTCTGGCTTTAGAATTAATCAGTCCATTGTAAATATGAGTGTATCATGTTTTACACAGATGGAAAAAATGTGTAAACTATAAATAAAACATATTGAACCATTATAAGGTAAGAAATCATTTATTTCCATTTTGATTGCATTTAAATTGGCAATTGCTTCTTATACAACTTTCCTTCCTCAGCCTCCTTTAATTATTAGCCAGTGAGCAAAAACTAAATATGTACTTTTATAGCTACCAAGTAAATGTTTGAGCGTAATTTATGTACCAGGCATTTACCAGACATTGTAAAAAGTTTTATTTGCTCTTGAACCTCTTATTGGGAAGTAGTGATCATATAGTCACCTCTGCTCTAACCCCTGTGTTTCTTTCTTTTCTTGGTATCACTGCTTCTGATTCCAGTGGCATACTTAGGTCCACCTCACTGTGTCCCAGAGATGTCCTGTAGCCTCATGAAAACTGGGACCAAGTTTTGGACCAAAACTTCACTTAACCATTTGAAACGAGTTGACATTAGAAGCAAAAACAAACCAAACAAAGCCTTAGACAAATCCTAAGAAAATAATCACAGGCATCGCTACGAGCGTACCAGCAGCCGCAGGTTCACAGCGCTAGTGTCATATGTAACTGCATTTCAGCTCCATAGTCCAGAACATCTTCGCTGGCATCTTTACTGGCACTGCCCATCTCCCTGTGACAGCTGCTGTCTTCCTTTTACTTCCTGTGACCATCTTGATACCTTGTGAGGCAAAAATCCAGAACCCTTATATCTTCCCAGTCACTTCCCAGGATGGCAACCATGTGGTGAAGGATGAGTAGAATAATTCATCCCCTTGGGGCTCAAGACCCTCCTCCTGCGCGTATTCAAAAGATTCCATAATGGCCCTTCAAATGAGCATGCCCACACCCCCGAGGAAATGACCTTAAAAAAGGATAATGTGAAAATAATGCCTTAACCATATGAGAATTAAACATGCATTTACGCATTGTGCAAGCGATGGTGTGGCAGGCCTGGAATGGCACCTGTCATCCAGTGTGAATGGCGTGGGGGGGATATCCTAAAGTGACATATGTTATAAAAATAATTTGGGCTTTTGTTTAAAAATGTAGATGATTCAGGAGCAACTGACAGACTAAAGTTTCAACTAAGTGAGTTGAAACAGAAAAACAGCTTGGTTGAATCCCAGCTTCTTCACATGCTCCTGGTATGCCATTTAATTATTTACTTAACCTTTCTGAGCCTCACTTTCTTACTTTTTAAAATAAGGCTAGTAACACCCTCCTTAAAGAGTCACTGGAAGAATTAATAAAGATTAAACGAAATACTGAATGTTTAGTCAACAGCCATATGAATGAAGGAAATGAGTTTTGTAAATGTTACCTTGTCTCCTCTTGGTTCCTTTTACCGTAGGATAAGATTTATGCTTTGAAAACATGCTTGGTGGAAAATAAACGTCCAGGTAAAGAAAGAGGAGATAGGGAACAGGGGAAATAGAATGGCACAAGTTGGGCATCAGTAGATATAAAAAGAAAGGAGAATGTCTGAGAGGGATTTAGGTAATGGAATGGTGCGGAGCCTAATCAAATGCTGGAGATGATGAGGATAAAGGGGAGGGGTAATCTGTGATGACTTCCAGGTTTCTCATTTGGGCAACTAAATAGAACATTTCTTTTGGGCAGTGTCTCCAGTACTGCTGTGCAATATCCAATCGCTGTGTCCAGTTGTCTTGGAGTATGTGTAGATGTCTAAAATGATTCCAAAATAAAATGAATGCTGCTCCAAACCTCTGGGTCTCCGTGCAAGGCATCCTCACCTCCTAGTCATCCTGCCTCAGCGCTCGGCATTTGCCTTTGACTCATTCTCCTCATTCATCCCCTACACTCGGTGATTCATCTAGGCCCAGTTCATTTTCACTATGAAAATATTTCATCCATGTCCTATTTCTTTGCCATTATGACTATAATCCCTCAATTCTAGAGATCACTGCTCCTCACCTCCATTATGTCCATAGGTTCCCAGCTGTCTGCCCCCTTCAGACTCTCCCTCAAATACCCCGCATTCTACTTCTGTACACATTTTATTTATAATATAACTCACTGATAACAATAAAACAAGAGCAAAAGCAAAACCTCTTTCCTACCGCATCAAATCTAGACACTTCCATTGAACTTCTGGGGACCTTGATCATCTATCTGGCTATACTTTTCTTGGCTAAGCTAGTATTTCCCTCTTAACAGTGTAAATCCTCTACTTTGAATCCAGCCATTTTCTTTCTTCTCAGATGTCTCCATCCTATACATTTGCCTCAGGGGGATGCCCTTTTTTCTATATATTTTAGGGAGCAAAACAGAAGTTGGGAGTCAGACAAACTGAAGTTTGAATCCTGCTTTTGCTGCTTGCTGGATGTGTGACCAGGCACTAGACACTCAGCTACTCATTCTTAAAATGGTGAAGCTTTTCCTGATGTGTATTTTTAAAAGCTACCCCTCCCCCAAAACTCCCTTCCTAATTCCCTATCCCACTTTTCTCCATGGAACATCCCAACTTTTTTTTTGCATGGGCAGACACCAGGAACATTTCAACTTTTAATATACCATACATAAAGCTTCTCTTTTTAGTTTTCTGTTTTCATGTTGTTTTGTTTGTTATTACTAGTAACCCCATTATAATGAAACCTCCCTTGTGAAGATGGCTTCTATTTGTGTTGTTCACTGAATATCCCTGGTATATAGAACAGCGTCTGGTACATAGGAGGTGCTCAGTAAGTAGTTGATGAATGAATGAATGAATGAATGAATGTGGATGCTTTATTTACTTCCCAGAGCTCTTTCGTAGGTTAAGTGCAATGAATGACTTATGTAATAAGTGCAGCCCAGGAGCTGCAGGAGAGAAAGCACTTGCTGACATGTTCTTCACCTTTGACTACTATAGTCAAATCCTTCATGCATTTGAAATATAGTTCTGGCAAGTTCCAACTTCTCTGGGAAATATCCTAATTACTTGGTATCCCCATTTTCCTGAAATTCTACAGCATTTGTAGTTACAGTCTAACAAGGAATTACGTCCTGTGCTAAGTCATCACTCTTATCCCATGTTCATTCTCCTTAAGTTTAGAAAGCAGCATCCCCATCCTTAGTAAGATACAAAACAAAGAGTGATTGAACAACAAAGTGATTAATATTATTTTGTAAAAATGTACGTGAGCCTCAAAGTGCTTCCAGAATAGATGCATATAACATTAGTTAGTGTAGTCCACATTTATTAAGCCACAGTAGTAGTTTGTCGCGTTATTATAGATCCCATAATAAATAATAGTAAAGTTAATAGTAATTTGAGTGATCTTTGCTACATTAACTCAATTACTCCTCACAGTAGACCATTGAGATTTTGTCAAAGAAAAACTGTACTGGACATTGTGAAACAGACAAGGGTGGCTTTATTTATAGCTACCTATAATTGGAGATACCAAGTAATTAGCTCTGGGAAGTAAATAAAGCAAGTCCGTATTCCTTCGTTCATTTATTCTTTCATTCATCAACTATTTACTGACCACTTCATATGTACCAGACCTTGGAAAGAAAGTAGAACTCAACTCTAAGGGAAGCAGTGGGGTGGTTGAGTTTTATAGGCAGGGAAAGGGCAATGGAAAAGTTCCAGTAAACCATTTGGCAAAGTTGGGGTTGGGGAAATTGGGGGCAAGACTGGAAACTTGAAATAGGTAGTATGTAAAGTTGTCTTCTTTTCCCCTTTTTCCCCCTACAGTACAATCCCACAACTGTAAGATTAGTTTCAAGGCGATCAGGCCAAGGGAGGGATAGTTAGTGGTGCCTGAAGAGCAAGACTGAAAACTTGGTCAAGACAGAGAATAAAAATCTTGGTCAGTCCCACCTCTTGTTCAAGAAAATCAAGTTTTGGATGATTAGTCATTTGGCTTAGCTTTTTGTTGTTGTTGTTGGTAGAGGACAAGTTGAATCATTTCTTGAGAAACTGTGCAAAAGGTAGGTTATTGTAGGGTCAGGCATCATAAAAGAGGGATGTTGGAAAAAGAAAAAATAAAACATTAATACAGAAGGTTGTAGTGATGCTTGAGGCCAATGGGTGAAAGTCTTTTGCTTTTGTAACACTGGTCTTTGAATTTCTTGAAGCTAGAATGTGGATTCTCTTTCTGATGCTGTCCACAGTCATGTTATCTCTCAGAGAAAGGCATGCAGGACCTGAGCCTCTTACTCCACTTCTCCAGTGACTTAAAAGTGGCTTGCCCAGAGAGAATCTAGCTCACACATGCTATACTGTGTCCTTTGAGATATATATCAAGTTGTCAGGCTTTAGTTTCCCATGCCCTTTTAGATCCTGGGGAAAGACTGGCTGCTCGATAACCTCGAGTCTCAAAAGGATTTAGGCAGTTAGCTTTTAGTTGTCACTGACATCAAGTCGGGAGGATGGAAGGAAAATTGAAAACATTAGTTTGGGGAGTTGCAGCCAGATATTGAAGGAAACTGGGAAGATTGGAAAATTGGTAAGGGTTGACAAAATATACAAGATGACAGGATTTTGTCCAATTTACGGGTAGATAGCAAAGCTATTTGCTATCTGTAGTTTGCAAAGAGATGTAAAGTAACTTAAAGATGATGAACAGGAGTAGAATTTTTTGATGATCCAGGCGTGTGCTATAATTGTTTATGGAAACAAAATTTCTCTCCATAATTGTCTCTCTTTTGATCAAAGATAATCCCAAAGAAAGATTATTCTTGATTATAAAATAAGGTTAGTTCAATCAGATTTGGCCTGATTATTTATAGAGGCACAGCAAAAATGGTAACTTGCTATATAGGCATTTTTTTTCCTTTCTTTCTTTCTTTTTTTTAATTTTTAAAATTTTTTTGCATGGGTAGGCACCAGGACTCGAACCCGGGTCTCTGGCATAGCAGGTGAGAACTCTGCCACTGTGCCACCATTGTCCTCCCCATATAGGCATTTTTAAGATTTCTTTGTTGGAAATTTTTCTAAGGACTCTCAGATTGAACTTTTAAAAGCCTCTCCAGGCTAGGAAGCCCAGCCAAGTACTCACCACCAGATTTCACCTGTAGTGCCTAAAAATTTGAGTGAATTTCTTTCTCCTCAAGTTCTTCCCCAAATTGTATGGTCCTGGGTTTGCCAGGACGTGACTTTTTTACTCACTTTTAAGGCTGAGAGCCCTGTAAGCCAGGGACCAGGCTGGTTTTCCCAAGAGAACTCTGTAAGCATCGACTCCATAAAAGTCAACAGTAGCTTACATGTCCTACTTCCTTAAAAGTCTTGGTTATACAGTCAGTGTTTCCAGTTATGTACTGTTAACAAGGACAGATTCTCATTGAACATATGCAAGTGATTGATTACATTGCCATGAAAATAGGGAAACTGAAGAACTTTTGAATTCTGGAGGGATTAGGCAGGGATACAAAGATAAATGTTTCAATTTATTGCCAAAAGTATAGTCAACTGGGTGGCCCATGGTGGCTCAGCAGGCAGAGTTCTCACTTGCCATGCCATAGGACCCAGGTTTGATTCCCAGTGCCTGCCCATGTTAAAAAAAATAAAAGAAAGTATAGTCAACTAAATTGTTATGAACTGTAGATAGCTCATGGTAAAAGGGAAAGGGATATCATATTCAGAAAATAGAACATTAAAGTATTGGCAATATGTCTAACGAAACCCATAATCATCCTTTTCCAGATGATTCAGTTCTATGTAGTTTATTCTTGCTCTGTTTCATCGTGTTAGCAATCTCATGAACCCATCAGTTTTTTTTCACTTGAGTCCTGGAAATTTTGACTCAGTTCAGTTATATGATCTCAACATTATTTAAATAATACCATTAGCAGCCTGTGCACAAGGGTCGGGGTATAGTCCTTTCCAGGTATTTTTGAGACTGAAGATGAAGCACTCCAGTCTATAACTGACTCCAAGCACCTTTAGGGAAGTATCAGAGTTAAGACAAACAAGCAGTCAGCAACTATTTGTGGATGACAAAAGATTCAAATGGTCATTGTTAACTTATTACTGTTTTACAACAGTGAAATATCTGAAGAGAGCACATTATAAAAACAGTGCAACTGACAAGGAAATTTTGATGTTTCTGTGACATATAACATTCTTTAAAATAACTGAAATTATGACTGATATCATAGTATTAATGTCTACTATCATGCGAGGAAGTACCAGGACAAACTATGGACAGTGAGAACACTGATAAATCTCTAGGAACTTTGCACAATTTCTAAAATACTTCAATTACTAACATTTTATCCATACAGGTTTTTTCTAGGAAAGGAAAACTACACTTTTATGCAATTCCTAACAAATCAGATAAACCTAATTATTTTTAGGTTTTACCTCTCCTTTTACAAGGTGAAAGAAGAAATCCTTTGTGATTTTCCAGGGGCCCTCTGGAAAATCCCAAAGATAGTCTTAGGTCAAGAAGATAAATCATTTAGGATTTGACTTGGAGGAGGCAAAATGTTAAAAGTTGTCAAGAGAATTGAATACTTAGTTAAATAGGATCTATGGGTCACGGTGAAACAATACTCGGCTCTCTAACTAACATGACAATAAAAAAAAACTTTAAAAGCAATTATATACAGTAACAGGTTAGAAAAATGTTAATTCTTTTAAAATTGAGAGGACCTGATTCTCTTAAATTATCAAGGACATGATAAAGTCAACATAAATTACAGGGAATTATTCTGATAAGGTGTAGAATCTCTGCATTCTAGACCAATTACTCAAATGGTAAAGAAAACCTTCTATAACCTCTTATTAAGAGCAGACCAATAATCAAGAATTTTGTTTTTATTTTAACAGAGAAAAATTCTATTTTTGCATCAGTATATATTATTTGATACTAAAGCTCTATAAAAGTTCTTATAAATATATCCATTAAATTTTACCCATCTTTGACAAGAAATAAAATTCCTTTTCCACAAATTTTCTGTAACTTCTTATATCTGTTAAAATTTAATCTTGCCCTTTTCTCATTCTTATTCTGCAACAAATGTCATTTTACTTTAGGGAAGAACTACCCTCTTCTTTCTTAACAAAAACATATCCTGCATACCTTGCAAAGATGACTTAGCATACTCCTAATGTTTTAAATTATCAAAAAATCTTGAAATCTCTCTTAGGCTGAAATCCTATAAAACAAAATTACTGTTGAAATAAACTTTGTCAGAATAATGATTCAATTTGATTAAATGCAAAATTACAATTTTTTTCATCTTAAATATCTACTGATTATAATGCTAGCTTATTTGATTGGTAAAACTGTGTAAGTTTAGGAAGAATAGGCCTAAATTGAATAAAAATATATTTTTATTATACCTCAGAAAACAATTAAATCCCATTTGCCACAGATCTACCTTAATTATGCAAACTTGAATTTTTTAAACATTTGAGTTAGTTTTTTATAAGTATAGTTTTTTTTGTTTTGTTTTTTTACATTGGAAGCACTTCAAATTCAGTTCCTTTAATTCTTAGGATTTTAGGACAATATAATTTATACAAATGCTTATTTATTTTAAGCGAATTTGAATAGAGCTCTTTTAAGGAATTTTATAAGGTAATTTGGTAATGCCTTCTAGAGGTAGGAAAATATACCTATACAACAAATATGACATACATGCATTCATAAACATACAGGCAGACACAAATAGAGAGTTTATAGCTTCTACTCAAAACTTTTTAACCATGAGTCATATGTAAGCACAGAAACATAATATTCACAGGTTTATATAAAAGAGCTGGATTTTTATCTTTGTCTCACTTTATATTTTTTGTTGGAGTTGTTTGTGCTCCTGGAAGACGGGACAAGTTGAGATTGCTTGTTTGATATGAGGCCTAAACCTTTCCCCCTCCTCCCCTCTCCCACACCCTACTCCCAATATCTGTGGAGGAGACCTTTAAGATTTTCTTTGCCTTGATGTGCAATCTTATGGAGGCTGTGGACTAAATTTTGAGTGAGGGATTGAGGAGAGACCGAACAGCTCCCTGGGAGTCTCCAAAATCCATCTGAGTGGATACGATATATGATCTGTTTCCAATTAACATTTTCAACCCTGGATGGTTGATTTTGGTGTCCCTGAGCCACTGAAGAGTACCCAAGAGGGAGACGGGGCCTGAAGTTGAAGTGAATATAGGGAGTTGAGGGACCGGACTAGGAAGGGAAAGGATTCAGAGGGGTTAAAAGGAAGGTTGGGAAGTGGTCAAAAGAAAGAAGGAGTGCAGGGTGATGAGAAAACAGAGGTCTTAAATCATCCAGTTTGGGGGAGACACAAGTTTCTCAAAGAGGCCAGTGTAGTTCTGGGGAGTCCATAGTGAGCTCATGCTTTGGAGAAAGAAGGTAGTCAGTATTAGAACCACTGTAGCAAAGTATACAATAAATAGTAGTCTTTAATGAAGGAGAATTAAAAGACTGAATGTGTCCCCTCCTGAAGGGAATCACCAGAACAACAAACCAAAATGTAAATCAGATACCAACAAACAGAGAAGACAGAGCCCTTAAAAAAGAACCAGAAGAGTCCAGCTCAGTGAATACGGTCAAAACAACAAGACTTCCTTCCAGGAAATTTCTTGTTCTACAGAGCTTAGCCAGGAAGAAGATCCTACTCAGGGGAAGGGGTCAGGGAGGAAGGAGTGAGGAAAGGCCCTATTCAAACTGAGTGAGTCAAGGAGTGAATCCCAGTCTATAGAATCTAAATATATGAAAAGAGTACTCTCAAAGAATCAAAGGCAAGTCCTTTCAGGGCTTCAACAGACAGTCTGGAAAACTAGATTAGCAAAGAGTCTGCGTCACTGTAGAAGTGTGCATCTAGGGTCCTGGTTGTCCAGTGAGGAATCTGATACTATCCGTCAGGGCACCAATAAACTGTCAAAGAAAAACTCTCCTGCTCTATGTGAAACAGATAAGGATGACTTTATTCATAGCTACCATGGCAGGAGAGAAAGAGTTGAACTCAACTCCAAAGAAGGCAGGGTGGTAGTTGAGTTTTATATCAGGGTAAGGGCAAAGGAAAAGTCCCAGTAAGCCATCCAGTGAAAAAGGGGTGGAAGAGGTTAGGGGTGAGATTGCTAACTTGGAATTATGAGTACCTGAAGTTGTCTTCTTTTTCCTGCTATCTGGGTTGTTTTTCTCTGCAATTCCATGGCTAAAAGATTAGTTTCAAAGTAGTTAGGACCAGGGAGGGAGTAGGTAGGAGTGTGTGGAGATCACGGCCACCAGTTTGGTCAAGACAAAGAAAAAATAATCCTGGTCAAGATGTAGCTATTCTACCTCTATTATAAGTCATAAAATTGGATAGATTGCAATACTAGTGGTCAATAAGAGGGAGGGGTAAGAGGTGTGGCATGTTTTGGATTTCTTTCTTTCTGTTAATTACATTTTCTGGGATCATGCAAATGTTCTAAAAGTGATCATGTTGATGAATACACAACTATGTGATGGTATTGTGAACCACAGATTGTATACTTTGGATGGATGGTGTGTGAAGATATATCAATATGAATACATAAAAAGAAAAGGCAGCTCAGAAAGTTTTTAGCTGCCAACAGCCTCTTCCTCTTAACTAAGGGAAAAAATGCAGTTATTATTCACATTTTGCAGGTAAAAAGAAACTAGGGTTTGGTTATCTTAGGTAGTTTTGATGCCTAAGAGCCCTGGGAGTTCTTAGAGAGGTCAAGACCTCAACTCGCAGTTGGCACCATCATAGGAAAGAATTCAATGACCAGTCAATAGCCTAAAAGTTAACGTGTAGTGAAACTAGATACACAAACTGTGTGAGCATCGGCATTTTCCAAAGGAGAAGCCCTCTGAGGTTGGGATTCCTGCATTATAAGGACATGGAGGGCCCTCCCCCCTTTAGTTATGCTAATAAGGGATTCATGAAACTGCAGTTTTCTTTGGTTCATTTCAAGCATGGATCTGAGTGAGGGCTAGGTGTGCAAAGGCAGGGCCCAAAAGGAACTTCTTATTGTGGGTATTAGGGTCACTTCCCCCCTCTCCTACCCTATCTAACTACCTCAGTTTGACCACTTTCACAAAATTAGTAAATGAGAGCCCAAGGTTAAGGGCCAGATCTGTCTGACCACAAAGCCCTTGTATTTAACCCTTGCAATAGTGATGTTTCATTTGTCACAAGGACAGAAGGAAACCATTACACGTGAATCAGATTAACTTATTATCACTACTAGAAAAAAACAGGAATATTTGTATAGGAGTTATTTACTAGTGTTATCTTTATAGAAGAGGACCACTTCATACGTGTGGAAGACACTAATGTAAAAACAGTTTTTCAGAAAAAATAACTAAATTATATAGACACATCAGAAAATTTCAGAATTTTATAAATGGATTGTGTTTATTCATTAATCTTTTATTCACTGTGGCATTGGGAATAAAATGGTGAACAAAAAATGTAAGAATCGCTGCTTCCGTGGAGATTACAACCTTGGAAGAGCGATATTCATCAATCAACATATTACTTTAATGAACGTTTAATTTCATACTGAAATACATGCTTTTATCAAAAGGATCACAATTCCATATGAACAAAAACAAACCAACAACAACGAAATAAGCTATACTAACCTGAGGACCGGGGGTGTTTGGGGGAAGATTTCCTTGAGAAGCACTCAGATAAGATACAATAGGTAAGATGTAATATCCAAAAATGGGTGGAGATGAGGGGTATTCCAAAGGGAAAGAAGTGAAACAGTGGTATTTAGGGAACTGAGTAAAGGAGGGCTGCACAGGTGGGCCAGAGATTATACTTATTTAAAAAAAAATGGGAAGCCAAGTCACAAAATGCTTTTCAGGAGTATTCTATTTGCCTTTTGCATTTAGAAAGACCATTCTCACATCACTGTAGGAAATGAATGGAAGAGGGACAAGACAGGATCCAGGCAGACTGCTTAGGAAGTCATTCAGGAATCCAGGCAAGAGATAGTGGTTGCTTGGTCTTTGATGTTGGTAATGGTGATAAAATGAAACAGATATAAGAAATTAAGATTTTTAGGGAATAAAATTGAGCAGATTGAGTGATAGGTTGAATATAAGAGGTGTAAAAGTTTTCAGGCTTCTGCAAATAATTGAGGGATCCTGTACTTCCCTCAGAGGGTCCAGAAAAAGAAGGTCAAGTTTTGGAGTGGAGTCAGGAAATGGGCAGATTTTGAATTTAGTTTTGAACATTTGCTGAAATTGTCATACATTTGACAATCAAAAAAATGGAGCTAACTTAGTCTATGGTAGCCTCTTCACTTTCTAATTGAGAAAACTGAGACTTGGAGAACTACCAAAGGACATGAAGACTCAGGCAGACTCAGGATTACAAAAACAGTCTCTTGCTTTTTCCTACCAGCATTTTTACCAATAGGAAACCAGTTCCATAATGTGAGTAGTCTCAGAGAAGATATTAAACATTTGAATGTGATTCTAAGGAAAAATTGGTGACTTCCTTCCATAATAACAGTAATGAAGAATAACTATTATACTAATAGATGCCATTTGATAAATATTTGCTGTATGTTAGACTTTTTAAACATTTTATATAAGAATTCTTAACTGTGTTGTCTTTGCCCTCAATTAAGATAAAGAGATAACTGGTACAACCTTTCAAAGAGTTTTCCACATCTTAATAAAATTAAGCAATTGTAGTTGCGTGGGGCAAGATGGCACTGTAGGGAGGTATGGAATTTAGTTCACCACCTAGGGAGGCTAGTAAATAGCCAGGAACTATCTGGAAAAAACTTTGGGGAAGACCAGACACACATTGTACACCAATATGTGATGGGTAGAAGGGCTGAGATCACAGCACAGAACTGTAAGTAAAGTCTCCCAAAATGTGGAGGTTGATGTCCCTCCCCCACAGGCAAGGCTGGCTGTTTTGAAGTCACTTCCCCATGGGAGAAAGAAGTAGTGTCTACTAGGAGGAAGGAAAGGTAGCTCAAACAAGCTCCAACTGCAGGTATAATTAACAATTCAGACTGCTGAACAAATCTCTGAGGAGATAAACTCAAGCAAATGTGAAAAGAAACTGGAGGTCTCTTCCTGGCAGAGAGGAGGCAGGGCTGATGGAAAAAAAAAAAAAAACAAGCAAACAAACAAAAAAAGAGGCTTTTGGAGTTGGCTGAGCTCAGAATACTGAAAAAGGTCTGCGCCCGAGGAAAAGGGGCAATAGACTTGGGTACCAATGCTGCTAACACTGGCTTACAAGTTCT
>PVIY010051810.1:0-15492 GCA_004026745.1 Myrmecophaga tridactyla | reverse complement strand
TTAAAGAGAGGCCACATCAGAGCAACAAAAGAGATTCTCTGAGGGTGACGGTTAAGCATAATAATAAGTTGGCTTAACATCACCATTGTGGAAATAACTTTCATAGGGACACACTTTAAGATTGAGATAACATTAGGAATTCCCCAGGGGAGAAAGTTTAATACTTCAACCTTTACTCCCAGTCAATCAAGGGGACTTTACAAATGCTTTTTTATTTTCTGCCCACAATACTATAGAATGTTTCAGGGTATTATGTTAATTTGTACAGAAAACAAGATCTCACTTCCTATTCAGGAATTAAAAGAAACAGTTGCCTCCATGAGCTGGATCAGGATGAAATCATGGTTTTTCTTGGGTACATTATCTTTTCAAACCAGGACAGACACCATTAAATATTTGGCCTTTCACTGCTGGCTTATTTCACTCAACATTATGCTCTCAAGTTTCACTCATCTTGTGCATGCTTTCCAACTTCATTCCTTCTTGAAGCTGCTCAACCTTCCATTATGTGTATGCACCACAGTTTACCCTTCTATTCCTTATTCAGTGTACCCTTAGGCCACCTCCATCCATTGCAAATCATGACTATTGCTACCGTGAACACCAGTGTGCAAATGTCTATTCATGGCTGCTTTCAGTTCTTCCATTGTGTACCTAATATTGGGATTGCAGGATCAGTTTGGAACCCTATATTTAGTCTCCTATGGAACCAGCACGTTGTCCTCCAGAGGGGCTGCACCATTCTACTTCCCTACTAACAGTGTCTCTCCACATTTTCTCCAGCACTTGTATCATTCTGTTTGTCTGTTGTTAGTGCAACTTTATTTTGATATATTCACATACCATATAATCATCCAAGGCATATAATCAGTGTTCATGGTATCATCATATAGCTGTGCATTGGTCATCACAACCTATTTTTGCACATTTTCATTAGTCCATAAACAAGAAAAATAAGAATAAAAATAAAAGTAAAACAGAACATCCAAAACATCCCTCACTCTTTCCCCACTTATTATTTATTTTTGTCTTTATGCTCTTACTGATCGGTCTGTACACTGGATAAAGGTAGTGTCAGTCACAAGGTTTTCACAATCAATCCTCACATCGTAAAAAACACATATTACACAATCATCTTCAAGACAAGACTAAGTTTTGTTTCAGGTATTTCCCTCTAGTTATTCCTATACCCCCCAAAAAGTGACAAGAATATCTAATTAATTCATAAGAATACCTCTAGAATGAGCTCTTGACTGTGCTTGAAATCACTCAGCCACTAAATCTTTTTCTTCAATTCTCTTCCCCCTTTGGGTCAGAAAATCTTTCTCAATCCTACATTGCTGGGGCCAGGCTCATCCCCAGGAGGCATGTTCCATGTTATCAGAGAGTTTTACAGTCCTGGGAGTCATGTCCCATATGCGGGGAGGCAGAGAGTTTGCCTGTGGAGAACGCTTAAAGAGAGAAACTACAACTGAGCAATAAAAGTAGTTCCATTGGTGTGACTCTTAGGCTTAATTATAAGCAGTCTAAGCTTCTTTGCAGGAATATGTTTCATAAGGGCAAACCCCAATCGAGGTCTTGGCCTATTAAATTGGTACTACCCAATGCTTGTGACAATATCAGGTCTTCTCTATGTGGAGACGTTTACTGTTTCCATGTTTTCCCCCAGCCTTTCAAGGGGGCTTTGCAAATCTTTTTTATTTTCTGCCCAGATTACTCTGGAATGTATTGACACATCACACGAACCAGTACAAACCAACAAGCTCTCACTCACTATTCAAGATTGCATGAGATTATGGATTATTGAGTAAACTGACCATACAAGTTAAATTAGGTACTGTGCTATTGAAAATATAAATTTTCGACTAAGTAAACAGTTCTTCCTTTGGTAACATATGGAAGTTAATGTCTTAAAATACACTTATTATCATCCTTTATCCTTTTGTCTGACTTATCTTAGTGCTAATCAGATCAGCTTCCTTCATATCTCTAATTGAGGTCTGCTCTTTGTCAGCATTTGTAACAATTGCTGTATGGGGTAGTATTAGCTTTCATAACTTCTGATCTCTGTCAATCTCTGGTGTTGTACAGAAACCCAAATTTCCAGGGAAGCATCAAGTTATACACAATGAGCTCAGCACTTAAGAATTTAAAATAACAGTTAAAACTCAGGAATAGATGTGGCTGCTATAAGAGTTTACTATTAATAAGCTTTAGCTATAAACCTTCTGCTGATAATCTATGCTCTAGACGTCAACTCTCTGAGTTTGCACATTGTAGTTAGTCCATATTAGTGAAGTGTTATAGTATCTGTCTTTTTGTCCCTGGTTCATTTTTGTCCACATACTGTCTTCAAGGTTCATAAACCTGGTTTGATGCCTCACAACTTCATTCCTTCTTGCAGCTGCTCAATGTTCCATTGGATGTTACACCACAGTTTGACCTTCTGTTTTTCAGCAGATGCACCCTTAGGCCATCTCCATCCATTGCAAATCATGAAAACTGCCACTGCACACTCTCTAAACTAAATTGTATCTAAAAGGAATTAGAAATTAAGACTTATTGAGATTTCCGTGTATATGACACATTGCTTCGCCCATAATACTTTCAAAATCCTCTCTTTATCACTGCTTTTTAAAAAATTTATTATGGTATACCTTAGAGTGTGTTTATCCTGCTTGGAGTTTCATGAACTTCTTTGACTTGTATATTCATGTCTTTCACCAATTTTGAGAAATTTTCAGCCATTATTTTTTTCAAATAGGCTTTCTCCCCTTTAATATTCTCTTCTCATCCTCAGATTTCCACAGTATATATGTTGGGTATGCTTTGGTTTCTGCTGATCTTTTACATTTTTTCTGTCTGCTCTTTGGACTCAGTGACTTCAATTTTCCTGTCTTCTAGTTGGTGAGTCTTCTCTCCTGCTTGTCAAATCTGCTATTGAGCAATTATAGTATAATTGAAATGTCCATTGTTATGGTAATCCCCAGCAGAATATGGTCATGTTAAAAATAGGAAAATTGTATCATTCTGTGGTGGACAACCAGTGATTATCCCGGTATCTTCTGTCTTTTTTCTATGGGTTTATAGCCAGTGTGGCTTTAGTGACTGAGATAGAACTTCGCAAGGGATGAAGAACATGTAGTTACACTCATGAAAGCACAAATGGCTTAGTCACTTCTGAGTGCCACCTGTCAACAACAGAGAATGGCTTTGAATATCCAATATGCTAAAATACCTTTGGGGGGCCTGCCAGCCACCTAGTGACAAGTTGATTCCATTGCACCACTTCCATTATGGAAGACGTATCACTTTTACCTGATGTTGTAGTTAGATTCAGTTGTCAACTTGGCCAGGTGAATGTACCTAGTTTTGTTGCTGTGGACATGCCCCAATGGTACGTGAACCTCGTGTGTTGCTCATTACACTGCAATCGGTTTGGAGGCATGCCTGCTGCAATGCATGACATTTGACTTAATTGGCTGGTGTTTAAATGAGAGAGCACAGCGTAGCACAACCTAAGCAGCTCGGCATTCCTCATATCAGGACTCGCAGCTCAGCCCAGGCCTTGGGAGATGCAGAAAGAAGTCACCCTGGGGAAAGTTGTTGGAACCCAGGGGCCTGGAGAGAAGGTCAGCAGAGACCGTCCTGTGCTTTCCCAGATAAGAAAGAACCTCAGTGGAACATTAGCTGCCTTTCTTCTGAAGAACTAACAAAATAAATCCCCCTTTATTAAAAGCCAATCCAACTCTGGTGTGTTGCATTTTGGCAGCTAGCAAATTAGAACACCTGACATATAAGATTATGGAAAGAATTGTTAGTAATCTTTTAAAATCATCCCTGATATGACCTGACAGCAAGGAATTAATTTAGCCACAATGACAACAGTGATCTCCCTTGGAAAGGCATTCAAATTCCTTCTGAAGTTTTGGCAGTCTTTCCATACTTAAGAGCAGGAGATTCTATGCAGTAGAGTATATTTCATATGTAAGTAAAGCTCAAACCTCTCTTAAATGGAAATTCTGGTGAAAGACTCCAGGACAAAAGTTGGATCCTTAGAATTAAGGCTTGATTCATGAGTTTAACAATGTGAAAACACACAAACCAGTATTCTTATTAAGATACACACTTTGCTGACCCTTAGCTACATGGTGGAGAAAGCCCTATGAATGATATGCTAGCATTCAGTCTGACATCACAGGGCCTGTGTGGTCTTAAAATCACTAGGTGGAAAGCTGAATTTTAAGTGGTGCTGACTTGGTAATAGGAAAAAAAATCTAATGTAACCCCTCCCTCTTCGACCAAGGCTTCCAAAAATTCTCACAAAAATAAACCCAACAAATTAAACAGAACACAACAGAAAATTACCATGAACACTAAAATAGGAAGGTAACATGACTAAGAGCCAAAAGAAAAAGTGGAAGTTAAATTATTCAAACACAGATCATGAGACAACACTTTTTACTAAATTTAAGAAAAGTACAAAGAATCTTTAAAATATATACAAATGGCTTGAACATATTCCAAACATGAAACAATTAAAACCTCCTCACTGGAAAAAAACAAGGATCGTTGTAATTTGCATGAAATATCTTTTCACAACCTTTCAATTTCAACTTACTTTTGTCCCTGGGTCTAAAGGAAGTCTCTTGTATTTAACATAGAACTGGGTCCTGAGTTTTTTGCCCTGTCTGCCAGTTTATGCCTTTTGATTGGGAAGTTTAATCCATTAACATTTAATGTTATTACTGTAAAAGCAGTACTTTCTTCAACTATATTTTCCTTTCTATTTTATAGATTATGTCTTACATTTTTCTCTTTATTTTTATTCTTTTAATTTATTATTTTAATATTCATTTCTACACACTTCTCCAAACCAGAGATCTAGGAAGATGGCAGAATAGGATAGATAGAGTTCACACTTTCCCCAAGAAACAGCTGGAGAATGGATGGGAGGGTGACTGAGATGGCGATTCCAGGTTGTAAGTGACCTAGGAGAGTCTTCTGCACAATATGTAGAAGCCCTGGTTGCAAAACCAGGTACTGAGAAGCAGAGAAACAGAAACCATCCGGTTGGTGCTAACAGCCTAATGCAGAAGCCTGGAGCCCTCAGGAATTCATGGGCAGGGAGACGACAGGAATTAGGAAATAAGCCAGGCAATATTCCTTGAATGTGCCACCTTCATCAGCACAGCCCCATGACCTGGGACCCACCCCACAATCCATGCACCTGAACCCCACCACCTGGCATCCGACACCCCTTCCAATGTTCCAAGAGCCCCTGGTCCACCAACACACCCCTGACATGAACCCGCCCCACACCCCCATCCCAAGCATGTGCAGCCTGCCCCAGCCCAATCCATCTCTCCTGCAAAGTGCAGTCTTGCCCCACCCCTCTGGAGCCCTACCTCTCTGTCCCTGTCTCCTGCAGGCAGTTGCCAGGGCATAAAGGCAGTCAGCATTTACCCCCCTACTCAGGCTAAACCCATCCTCAGCCCATGCAGTTGTGCAACCCCACGACACACACCCTTAAGCTCTAGGCACATGTACCTCAGTTTATGACCCTCCCAGGTCTACAAATGGATATGGCTCCCAGTAACATACCCCTGCTCTGGGCAGACACTGACCTGCACAGCCACACCACATCCAACCCCAGCCCAAGCAGGCCCAATGTTTATCTGTTGCCTGGAGCTCTGCACATGCACACTAAGTGTCCCACACATTAGACCAGCACACGCTAGAGCCCCACCCTCCAAATCCATGCACATGCACAGCCACATCCTCCCCAACCCCTGGATGCCCTCACTCACAACGACCACCATAACATCTCCAACCTGTACCTATATCTAGAATGCAATGCATCACCTCACTGTGGTACTCCATCCAGTACCCTGCATCCTGCTCCACATCCATCCCACAAATAAAAGGCTTTAGGCTACTGAAGGAAATCAACTTACAGTGTAAACCAATCAATTGGTTTGATATTTACATGCCATGAAGAGAGCAGATCATTAAGCATATCTGGATGAAGACAGAAAAAGCCCAACCTAATGACCAAATTAAAGCACCATAGGAGACACAGACATTGGAAAACTAATTAGAGATGTTCATATAACTCCACTAAATAAAATAAATGGGATAGCCAGTAACATAAAGATCAAGAAGACACTAGAGGAGCATAAAGAGGGATTTGAAAGAATAAATGGAAAATAGTAGATATCACAGAGATTAAAGATGGTGCAGACCAAATAAAAAACATACTAGACACACATAAGAGCAGACCTGAAGAGATAGATGAAAGAATAAGTGAACTAGAGGACAGGACAACAGATTTCAAACACTCAAAACAATAAATAGCAAAAATAAAAGATGGAAAAAAAGAATCGGATCTCAGGGAAATGATGGACAAAACAAAGCACATAAATATAAGAATCATGGGTGTGCCAGAAGGAGAAGAGAAGAGTAAAGGGCTAGGAAAACTAGTTGAGGACAAAATGGGGGGAAACTTCACAACCCTTATAAAGGACATAAATATGCAAGTCAAAGAAACCCAATGAACTCCAAATAGAATAAATCCAAATAGGCCTTCCCCAAAACACATACTAATCAGTCTGTCAAATGTTGAAGAAAAGAAGAAATCCTGAAAGTGGCAAGAGAAAAACAATCTGCTATATACAAGGGTAACCACATAAGACTGAGTTCAGACTACTCAACTGGCACTATGGAGACAAGAAGGCAGTGATATATTTAAGATCCTGACAGAAAAGACTTTCGGTGAAGAATTTTGTACCCAGCAAAACTGCCCTTCAAAACTGAGGGAAAGATTAAAATTTTTACAAGCAAATCCTGAAAGAATTTATGAGCAAGAGACCATTCCTACAAGAAGTGCTAAAGGAAATTATGCCAGTTGATAAAGAAAAGACAGGAGAGAGGGATCTGGAGAAGGGCACAGAATTGAAAAGTACCAGTAAGGGTAGCTTAAAGGATAAAAAGAGAAAGAGGGAAAGAATATATAAATCTGACAAATAGAATCCAAATAAGATAGTGGATTCAAGAAATGCCATTTTAGTGATAACTTTGAACATAAATGGACTAAATTTACCAATTAAAAGATACAGATTGGCAGAATTGACTAAGAAACATAATTCAGCTACTTGCTGCTTACAAGAGACTCATCTTAGACACAAGGATACTAATAAATTGAAAGTGAAAGGATGGAAACAGATGTTCCACACAGGTTGTAACCAAAAGAAAGCAGGAGTAGCTATACTAATATCAGGCAAAATAGACTTTAAATGTAAAGACATCATAAGAGACAAAGAAGGACACTAAATATTAATAAAAGGGACAAGTCACCAAGAAGAAATAATAATCATAAATGCTTTATGCTCCCAATCAATGCTCTCCAAAGTACATGAGACAAACATTGTCAGAACTAAAGGGAGCAATGGATGTTTCAAGAATAATAGTAGGAGACTTCAATACACCACTCTCCTCTATAGATAGAACAACAAGACAGAAGATCAACAAGGAAATAGAAAAGTTAATCAACTTGATAACTTAATTAGACCTAACCGGCATATATAGGTCATTACACCCCAAAACACAAGAATATACATGCTTTAGTGCTCATGGAACTTTCTCCAGGATGGATCATATGCTGGGGCACAAAACAGGTCTTTATAAAAATTTTAAAATATGGAAATTATTCAACACACTTTCTGCGATCACAATGGGATGAAACTGGATCTCAATAACCACCAAAGAATGAGACCATTCACAAATATATGGAGATTAAATAACACACTCTGAAATAATCAGTGGGTCAAAGAAGAAATTACTAGAGAAATCAGCAGCTATCTGGAAACAAATGAAAATGAGAATACAACTTAACAGGACTTCTGGAATGTGGCAAAGGCTGTGCTGAGGGGGAAATTTATTGCCTTAAATGACTATATTAAAAAACAAGAAAGAGCAAAAATCGACGACTTAACTACAAGCCTGGAGGAACTTGAGAAAGAACAGCAAACTAACCCCAAAGCATATAGGAGAAGAGCAATAACAAAGATTAAGGCAGAGATAAATGAATGGGAAGAAAAAAGAACAATAGAAAGAATTGATAAATCAAAGTTAGTTCTTTAAGAAAATCAGTGAAATTGATGGGTCACTGCTAGAATAACAAAGAAAAGAAGAGAGAGGCTGCAAATAAACAAAATCAGAAATGAGAAGGTGTAAGTTACCATAGACCCTGAAGAAATAAAAGAAATCATAAGAGGATACTATGAACAAATACACCAACAAACTAGAAAACTTAGATGAAATGGACAAATTCCTGGAGACACATAAACAAGCTACACTGAGTGAGTAAGAAATAGAAGATCTCAACAAACCAATCACAAGGAAAGAGATTCAATCAGTCATCAAAAATCTTCCTACAAAGAAAAGCCCAGGGCCAGATGGCTTAACAGGAGAATTTTATCAAACATTCAGAAAGAACTAACACCAATACTGCTCAAACTTCCCTAAAAAATTGAGGAAAAAGGAATGCTACCGAATTCATTTTATGAAGCTAATATTTTTTATTTATTTTTTAAAATAACAAAAACTCCCTTAACAAATGCAAACACTCATCTTTTGATCATTCCATTCTACCTATATAATCAGTAACTCACAATATCATCACGTAGTTGCATATTCATCATGATGATAATTTCTTGGAACATTTGCATCTATTCAGAAAGAGAAATAAAATGAAAACAGAAAAAAATTTATGCACACCATACCCCTTACCCTTCCCTTTCATTGATCACTAGCAGTTCAAACTAATTTTTTTTAACATTTGTTCCACCTATTATTTATTTTTATTTCATATGGTCTACTCATCTGTTGACATGGTAGATAAAAGAAGCATCAGACACAAGGTTTTCACAAACACACAGTCACATTGTGAAAGCTATATCATTATTCAATCATCATCAAGAAACATGGCTACTGGAACATAGTTCTACATTTTCAGGCATTTCTCTCCAGCCTCTCGATTACATCTTGAATAACAAGGTGATATCTACTTAATGCAGAAGAATAACCTGCAGGATAACTTCTTAACTCTATTTGGAATCTCTCAGCCATTGACACTTTGTCTCATTTCACTCTTCCCCATTTTGGTTGAGAATGTTTGCTCCATGCGTTGATACTGAGTCTCAGCTCATTCTAGGGTTTTTCTCGATCCCTCGATGCTGAGTCCCAGCTTATTTTAGGATTTCTGTCCCATGTTACCAGGAAGGTCCACACCCCTGGGAGTCATGTCCCATGTAGACAGGGGGAGGGTGGTGAGTTTGGTTGTTGTATTGGCTGGAGAGAAAGGCTACATCTGATCAAAAAATGAGGCTCTCTTGGGGAGTGACTCAGGCCTAATTTTAAGTAGGTTTGACCTATCCTTTGTGGGGGTAAGTTTCATATGAATAAACCCCAAGACAGGGAGCTCAGGCTATAGCTTTGGTTGTCCACACTGCTTGTGAGAATATCAAGAATTCAACTTGGGAAAGTTGAATTTTCCCGAGTTCTCACCATTCCTTAAAGGGGTCTTTGCAAATGCTTTTCCACTCAGTGATCAAATCACTCTGGGATTCATCGGGGCATCACTCTGGAGAAACCAAGAAACCTCATATCCTACCCAAGGTTCCATGTACTTATGGTTTTCAATTAAGCTGTCTACATAAGTTATATATAAGAAATGCACTAGTCAAAATATAAATTTTGTACCAAATAAACATTTTTTGCTTTAGTCTCACACATAAGTTGAAATTTTCAAATATTATTTACCATCTATTTTCAGCACCCTGCAGTAATGACATTTCATGCAGCAACATTTTCAAAATTTGTGTGCTTAGTCACTATCATTATACATTCTGAGCATTCCTAGATTATGCCTGCTCAATCTTTATCGTCTATCTTTCTTTCTGATTTTATTCATGTCCCCAGCCCTACTCCCTCTATCATTTTCACATTCTGCTTCATTCAGTGTTTTAACATAATTGTATTACAGTTAGATAGTATCATGCTGTCCATTTCTGAGTTTTCATATTCAGTCCTGTTGCATAATTTGTATCCCTTCAGCTCCAATTACTCAATATCTTACCCTATTTCTATCTCCTGATGGTCTCTGTTACCAACGAAATATTCCAAGTTTATTCACTATTGTCAGTTCATAAAAGTGAGACCGTGCAGTATTTGTACTTTTGCTTTTGTCTAATCTCAGTCAGCATAATGTCCTCAAGGTCCATCCATGTTATTGCATACTTCATAACTTTGTTCTGTCTTACAACTGCATAATATTCCATCGTGTATAATACCACAGTTTGTGTAGGCACTCTTCTGTTGATGGACATTTTGGCTGTTTCCATCTCTTTGCAATTGTAAATAATGCTGCTATAGTCATTTGGTGTCCAAATGTCTGTTTGTGTCCTTGCCCTTATGTCCTTTGAGTAAATATCTATCAATGGTATTGCTGGCTCATATGGCAATTCTATATTCAGCTTTTTGAGGAATCACCAAACTGCCTTTCACAGTGGTTGCGCCATTTGGCATTCCCACCAATAGTGGATAAGTGTGCCTCTTTCTCCACATCCTTTCCAGCACTTGTCATTTTCTGTTTTATTGATAATGGCCATTCTGGTGGGTGTGAGATGATATCTCATTGTGGTTTTGATTTGCATTTCTCAGATGGCCAGAGAAGTTGAGCGTCTCTTCATGTGTCTTTTGGCCATTTGTATTTCCTCTTCTGAGAAGTGTGTGTTCATGTCTTTTGGCAATTTTTAACTGGGTTGTCTCTATTTTTGTCGTTGAGTTGAACAATCTCTTTATAATTTCTGGATACTAGACTTTTATCTGATATGTCGTTTCCAAATATTGTCTCCCATTGTGTAGGCTGTCTTTTTACTTTCTTGATGAAATTCTTTGATGTACAAAATGTTTAATTTTGAGGAGTTCCCATTTCTTTCTTTCTTTCTTTCTTTCTTTCTTTCTTTCTTTCTTTCTTTCTTTCTTTCTTTCTTTCTTTCTTTCTTTCTTTCTTTCTTTCTTTCTTTCTTTCTTTCTTTCTTTCTTTCTTTCTTTCTTTCTTTCTTTCTTCAGTTCTCTTGTTTTTGGTGTAAGGTCTATAAGCCACCTCCAAGTATAAGATTTATAAGATATTTCCCGACATTTTCTTCAAACACTTTTATGGTCTTAGATCTAATGTTTAGGTCTTTGGTGCATTTTGAGTTAACTTTTGTATAGCACGTGATATATGGGTCCACCTTCATTCTTTTGCATATGGATATCCAGTTCTCTAGGCACCACTTATTGAAGAGACTATCCTGTTCGAAGTTAGTTGGCTTGACTGACATATCAAAGACCAATTGTCCATAGAAGAGAGGGTCTACATCTGGACATTCTGTTTGTTTCCATTGGTCTAGATATCTATATTTATGCCAGTACAATGCTGTTTTGACCATTGTAGCTTCATAATATACCTTAAAGTCAGCTAGTGTGAGACTTCTGACTTCATTTTTTTTTCTGAGGATACTTTTAGCTATTCGGGCACCCTGACCTTCCAGTTAAATTTGGTTATTGGTTTTTCTATTTCTGAAAAGTAAGTTGTTGGGATTTTGATTGGTATTGCATTGAATCTGTAAATCAATTTAGATAGAATTGACATCTTAACTATATTTAGTCTTCCAATCCACGAACATGGCATGCTTTTCCATCTATTTAGGTCTTCTGTGATTTTTTTTAACAATTTCTTGTAGTTTTCTTCTATAGGTCTTTTGTCTCTTTAGTTAAATTTATTCCTAAATATTTTATTCTTTTGGTTGCAATTGTAAATGGAATTCGTTTCTTGATTTCCCTCTCAGATTGTTCATTTCTAGTGCATAGAAACACTACAGATTTTTGAGTGTTGATCTTGTAGCCCATCACCTTGCTGTACTTATTTATCAGCTCTAGTAGTTTTGCTGTGGATTTTTCAGGGTTTTCCACATATAGTTTCATATCATCTGCAAACAGTGAGAGTTTTACTTCTTCACTTCCAATTTTGATGCCTTGCATTTCTTTTTCTTGTCTAATTGCTCTGGGTAGAAATTCCAGCACAATGTTGAATAAAAGTGGGATAGTGGACATCCTTGTCTTGTTCCTGATCTTAGGGGGAAATTTTCAGGTTTTCCCCATTGAGGATGATGTTAACTGTGGGATTTTCAAATATTCCTTTTCTCATTTTAAGGAAGTTCCTTTCTATTCCTATGCTTTGGAGTGTTTTCAACAGTAAATGATGTTGAATTTTGTCAAATGCCTTTTCTGCATCAATCGAGATGGTCATGTGGTTTTTCAGCTTTGATTTGTTGATATGGTGCATTATATTAATTGATTTTCTTATGTTGAACCATGCTTGCATACCTGGGATGAATCCTACTTGACCATGATGTATAATTCTTTTAATGTGTTGCTGGATTGGATTTGCTAGAATTTTGTTGAGGATTTTTGCATCTATATTCATTAGAGAGATTGGTCTGTAGTTTTCTTTTTTTGAAATATCTTTGTTTGGCTTTGGTATGAGGGTGATGTTGGCTTCATAGAATGAGTTAGGTAGCTTTCAGTCCCTTCAATTTTTTGAACAGTTTGAGCAGGATGGTCGTAATTCTGTCTGGAACGTTTGGTAGGATTCACATGTGAAGCCATCTAGTCGTGGACTTTTCTTTTTGGGGAGCTTCTTAATGACTGATTCAATTTCTTTACTTGTGATTGGTTGTTGAGGTCGTCTATTTCATCTGGAGTCAAAGTTGGTTGTTCATGCCTTTCTAGAAAGTTGTCCATTTCATCTACATTGGCGTATATATTAGCATAAAGTTGTTCATAGTATCCTGTCATTCCTTCCTTTATTTCTGTGGGGTCAGTGCTTATGTCTCCTCTTCCATTTCTTATCTTAATTATTTGCATCCTCTCTCTTCTTCTTCTTGTCAATCTTACTAAGGGACCATCAATCTTATTGATTTTCTCATAAAACCAGCTTCTGGTTTTGTTGATTTTCTCAATTGTTTTCATGTTCTCAATTTCATTTATTTCTACTCTAATCTTCATTATTTCTTTCCTTTTGCTTGCTTTGCTGTTAGTTTCTTGTTCTTTCTCTTGTTCTTCCAAGTGTACAATTCATTCCTCAATATTTGCCCTTACTTCTTTTTTGATTTAGACATTTAGGGCAATAAATTTCCCTCTTAGCACTGCCTTTGCAGCATCCCATAAGTTTTGATATGTTGTATTTTCATTTTCATTTCCCTCGAGATATTTACAGATTTCTCTTGCAATTTCTCCCTTGACCCACTGATTGTTTAAGAGTGTGTTGTTGAGCCTCCACATACTTGTGAATTTTCTGGCACTCTGCCTATTATTGATTTCCAACTTCATTCCTTTATGATCTGAAAAAGTGTTTTGTATGATTTCAATCATTTTAAATTTATTGATACTTGCTATGTGAACCGGCATATGGTCTCTCCTTGAGAATGACCCATGAGCACTTGGGAAAAAGGTGTATCCTGCTGTTGTGGGGTATAATGTTCTATAAATGTCTGTTAAGTCTAGCTCATATATTGTATTATTCAAATTCTCTATTTCTTTATTGATCTTCTGTCTAGATGTTCTGTCCATTGATGAGAGTGGTGAATTGAAGTCTCGAACTATTATGGCAGATGTGTCTATTTCTCTTTTCAGTGTTTTCACTGTTTGCCACATGTATTCTGGAGCGTTCTGGTATAGTGCATAAATATTTATGATTGTTATGTCTTCATGCTGAATTGTTCCTTTCATTAACACATAGTATCCTTCTTTGTCATTTTTAACTGTTTCACATTTGAAGTTTATTTCGTTGGAGAAGCTAATATCATTTTAATACCATAACTTGGAAAAGATGGTATAAGAAAGAAAATTAGAGGCCAGTCTTCATAATGAAGATAAATGCATAACTTCTCAATAAAATATTAGTAAATCAAATACAACAACACATTAAAAGAATTATACATCACAACCAAATGAGGTTTACACCAGGAATGCAAGGATGGTTCCACAGAAGAATATCAATTAATGTAATACAGTGCATTAACAAATCAAAAGTGAAAATCACATGATCATCTCAATTGATACTGAAAAAGCATTCGACAAAATTCATCATCCTCTTCTGATAAAAGCGCTCCAAAAATAGGAATCAAAGGCAACTATCTCAATATGATAAAGAGAATATATGAAAAACCGATAGACAGCATCATACTCAATGAAGAGAGACTAAAAACCTTTCCCCTAAGGTCAGGTAAATGGCAAGGATGCCCACTGTCAACACTATTACTCAGCACTGTGCTAGACGTTCTAGCTAAATTTCTAGAACAAAGAAATAAAAGGTATCCAAATTGGAAAAGAAGAAGTAAAATTCTCATTATTTGCAGATGATATGATACTATACTTGGAAGATTGGGAGAAATCTACAGCAAAGTTACATGAGCTAATAAACAAATTCAGCAAGGTGGCAGATATAAAATTAATGTGCAAAAATCAGTACCATTTGCATACATAAGCAAAGGACTAGCTGAGGAGTCAGTTATGGAAAAAATTCCATTCAAAATAGCTAATAAAAGAATCAAATACTTAGGAATGAACTTAACTAAGGATGTAAAAGACTAGTACACTGAAGACGTTGCTAAAAGAAGGCAAAGGAGATCTAAATAGGTGGAAAGACATTCCGTCCTCATGGACAGAAAGGCTAAATATAGTTAAGATGTCTATTCTCCCCAAATTGATCTACACATTCAACACAGTACCAATCAAAATTCCAACAACCTTCTTTGAAGATTTGGAAACGCTAACTACCAAATTCATCTGGAAGGAAGAGAGACCCTGAATAGCTAAAAGCATGCTAAAAGAGAAGGAAAAAAGTGGGAGGATTAACATCCCCTGACTTTAAAACCTATTGTAAAGCCACAGTGGTCAAAACAGCATTGTACTGGCAAAAACAAGAAGCATTGACCAATGGAATCGAATTGAGAGTGCAGAAATAGACCACTAAATCTATGGGCAACTGATTTTTGACAAGGCCCCAAAATCCTCTAAGCTGGGACAAAATAGTCTTTTGAATAATTGGAAGAACTGGATATCAATAGCCAAGAGAATGAAAGAGGACCCCTATCTTACACCCTACACAAAAATTAACTCAAAGTGGATCAACCAGCTAAATATAGGGAGTAGCAACATAAAGCTTCTAGAAGAAAATGTAGGGAAACATCTTCAAGACCAAGTAACAGAAGGTAGCTTCCTAAACTTTAGACCCAAAGCACAAGCAACAAAAGAAAAAATAGATAAATGGGAACTCCTCAAAGTCAAATGCTTCTGCACCTCAAAAGACTTTGTCAAAAAGGTGAAGAGGCAGCAAACTCAATGGGAGAAAATATTTGGAAATCACATATCAGCCAAAGGTTT
>PVIY010051809.1:0-15459 GCA_004026745.1 Myrmecophaga tridactyla | reverse complement strand
CAGAAATGGACGAAAAGAAAGTCGCCTTCCTGGGGGACAGGACAGCTTCCAGCCAGCACAGGGCCCTCAACTAGAAGTCTGCCCAGTTCACAGACTAGTGCAGACTGCTCAGCTCTATTAACAGAATGCCAGAACAGCAGTCCACCTCTCTGTCCCCAAACCCCTGCCTGAAGGGGCGCTTCAGTGTCTCGGGCGAAAAGCGGAGGCGTTGGTCCTCCCAAGAAACCCTCCCAAGATAAAAGCTCCCTCCCATCCGGCCTGCAGAGCTGTGCTGCCTCACTGCGTCCAGGCTCCCTCTGGGCTGATAATGCTCTTTGCTGGCTCTGTGTGGGGACTCTAGTCGGGGGGCAAGTCAGGGGCAGGGACTCTTAGGAGAAGCGGGCATAGGATGTCTCCCCAGTTTCCACAGAGAAGGCCCATCTTCCCAGGCCCCTGCATCCTGCCCAAAGCACACATTCAGGTCGAGAAAAGACAACTTGTTCAGTTTAAGGAAAAATATTTGTCCATGGTGAAGAAAGGTGAACTTTACTCTGACCAGGAGGTTTGTCTGGGAAGTGCCAGTGTGGGCCTGGGGCGCCAACCAGGAGTACGGGGCGGGGCCCAGGCCCAGACACTCTCAGCACTGGGCCTGCCTCTACCTGCATTTTCTTTTGGCTCTTATCTACTGAGTCAATAAAACCCAACAAACACGGGCACTGCAGGTCGGACAGAGATTGGAGCAAAGACGTACAGCTGCTGCCCTCGCCGGGTCCCCAGCGTGGAGTGGGGCAGAGACAAGAAACCCGCAGGCAGCTACTGCACAGACAGTAGCCAAGGCCACGGCGCCAGTACCTCGGGGCAGCACCCAAGGGTCCCAGTACCTCGGGGCAGCACCCAGGGGTCCCAGTACCTCAGGGCAGAACCCGGGGGACCCAGTTTTCGGGGCAGAACCCAGGGGACCCAGCTGTGGTTCTCAGAGAGAGGCGGGTCTAACATCCGAGCTCTGGGGCAGGGCTGGGTCACTCAATTCCCTCAACTCTAAGCTAAAATGATAATTAAACATTTTTGTGCCTGCTTTTTCCTACCTGATTGATTATAAAAAGGCTACTTTCCATGGGCAGTTATTTTAGTGTCTCCTCAAATCGTAATAGGATTTGTTGGAACCTGCCTGTGGTATTCTTCACTTATACTAAAATAAAACGAAACAAAACAAAAACCAGCTGCTCTTTATCAGTGAAGTGTTTTCTTGCAGGAGATTGCTCGAGAAGGTAACTGATTTGAATATTCACATTTGATTATTTTTAAGGGGGGCAGAATGTGATGAGAGCAGGGGATGGAGACGGGAGCAAGGCAGGAGGAAGGCCGTTCTGCATGGCAGGGGGTGCTGGCCAGGGAATCATTTAATCCTGTGTTCACCGGGGAGGAGAGACCCACCAGGACAAGCCTCAGCTCGGGAGAAACACTCGGAGTAGAGCTTTGTGGTGGCTCCAGGAGTCAGAAAACTCAGCTCCAGGCCTGTCTTGTGTGTGTGTGTTTGTGTGTGTGTGTGTGTATGCACGAGGGGGCATGCATGCCAGCTCAGGCTGTGTGCTCAGATGAGGAAGCAGGGAGGGGACAGCGCTCCTTAGGGTTTAGGGGAGCATTCTAGAGCTAGAGCTAAGAACCCCAGATCCCCAACATCCTTTGTCAGAGCCTCCCCTCCATGCTCCCCGGACCAGGCCTCTCTGCTCCTTGCAGCCACCTCTGCTCCCTTTTGGCCTCTGACTCCCTCCATGCACAGCCCCCCCTCTCCCGGCTGGCCCACAGCAGGGAGGGGATTAGTGACCCTCCCCACCAGGCTCTGAGCCCTCCTCAGCTCCCACGAGCCCGCCCAGGAGCCCCCTGCTTTCCAGGAGGCCCAGCTTTGGAGGGGAGCCCTCACACCCAATCACCCCAGTCCTGTTGGGAAGGGCTTCATCATTAGATCTGGGGCATTTAATCTCAAAATGGCAAGTGGCATATTCAACTTCCCAAACACTCATTAGTAGGCTCATCAGAAAAACGGTTTGAACACAGCCTTTTCCCCACTGGAGCCAAGCGCTTCTTCACAGCTGTCACACATCACATTCTCACTGCTGTCACGGGGCGCTCTATTCCGGAACCGCAGGGCTCTGCACAGGAAAATCCCAATGCAGAGACTGTTATTTTCTGCCTGAAACGACCAAAAGTGGCCTGAGGAGACAAAAGAGAAACCATCTTCCGCTCCTGCAACTGGTTTCTAAATACAGGACAGAGGCCACAGGCAGAGCTGACACATCTGTGAGCCACCGCGTGACCATACAACTTGCACAGCACAGACGTCAGAAGGAATAGGTGTGTGATTTGCCGTAAAGCCACTTATAAGGAAACCACACATTTTTCTCTAAAGAAAAAGCAGTTTGAGATAAGTTTGCATGCCATACAATCCAGCTGACGTACCCAATGTCCTCTAGTAAATTCACGGAACTGCGCCGCCATCATCACAGTCGATTCTAGAACACTTTCACCCTCAGCGGGGCTCACTGTGTCACACAGTCCCATGTTTCACCCTCTGTCTTTCCTTCCAGTGACACACAAAACCCAGACTTTCTGCCCTAAGGAAAAATAAATTCAATTTTAAAGTACAAAGAAAAGCAGTTTCAAACCTTCAGAACCGTCTGCACACATAAAATGTGTCTGATGTCATTACCTTGTGTTTCACAAATATCATCCAGGGCCGGTCACACCACTCCATAAATATTACATATCACATAATATATCATAATATCGACCTAGTTTGGGCACTATGTGTTGAGTGTAGGTTGTAGTTTATTAAGAGGTTCCAGTGTTCCACGTGAAAATTCCATGTATTAAAGAACTTCAAAGAGCCAGTCAAACAGTAGTCACCTAACTCCAGGAAAATTCATCATAGCTTCTGGAAAGGGCTCCCCAAACTCACTCTTCTCGCCCAGCCTTTACGTGGATGACACTGCTTGCCGGGGCTCACTCTTCCTCTTGCTAAATGATGGATTTGAAAACCGCCGACCCGGCAGGATGCACACCGGCGCGCCGCAGACGATGCCATGTTTTGTCCCTGTTCCCGCTGGTTCCTCGTGGGCGCTGGCCGAGGCCCACCTTGGCTGCCCACGTCTGCTCTCTGCCCAGCCCGGGCCCGCTGGGCCACTTCTCAGCCCCAGGCCATGCAGCCACCGTGCCGGGGTGGGCTGGACAAGGAGAAGAGCTCATATCACACTTGCATTCCTGGGTTGGGGAAAACCAGCTATCTCAACGTGAAGCTGCTGGTCTATCTACACAAATGATGCCCCTTTACAATGACTCCTATCAAGAGACGACTGTAAGAACCAAAATGCTGACATTTAACACCAGCAGATGGTACGATATCTTGCCTTTCTTTGATATGCAGAAAATAAATTCACAAAATGGCATGTAACGATGTTAGAAAAAGGTGAGTTCTTAAAATATTTAATAAAAATTATGCTCCTTTTATCAACAGTTACACATGCAATTACTGACAATCCACAGTCCGAACCTGAGGACTCTGATCTTGTTCTCAGGAAGCTCACAGCCGAGGGGAGGAGACTCAGTCCTCCTTAGAGCTCGAGAGACATGAACAAATGAATGAACACAGGAAAACTCAGCATCATAAATATGTCAATTCTCCCTGAATTACCCATAAATTTAACAGAGCCACGATAAAAATAATAGCAGGGTTTTTATATTCGGAATCAAACAGGCATTCTGAAGTTCATGTTGAAAAATGAACCAGGTGTAATAGCCAAGGAAATTATGAAAAGAGTAATGGGGCAGGGGGGTTACTAGTACTTCCCTTACTTCCTATAGCAAAACATAAAACTACAAACAGCTGCTAATAATGTATATTCAGTTTAAGAACAGAACAGAGAGGACTGGAAATATGCCTCACAGACATCCAAGAAGTCTAGTAGGAGCAAAAAGTGGCATTCATGCCCCAATAAATCCCAGGGTGCCTTGAACAGTGAATAAAAAAGTATTTGCAAAGTCCCTTTGGGGGAATGGTGAGAAAGGGGGAAAATTCAACTTCTCCAAGTGGAGAATTCTTGATATTCTCACAAGCAGTGCAGACAACCAAAGCTATAGGCTGAGCCCCCAATCCTGGGGTTTGTTCATATGAAACTTAACCCCACAAAGGATAGGCTAAACCTACTTAAAATTAGGCTTAAGAGTCACCCCCAAGAGAACCTTTTTTGTTGCTCAGATGTGGCCTCTCTCTCCCAGCCAACACGACAAGCAAACTCAATGCCCTCTCCCTCTCTACATGGGACATGACTCCCAGAGGTGTGGACCTTCCTGGCAACGTGGGACAGAAATCCTAGAATGAGCTGAGACTCAGCATCAGGGGATTGAGAAAACCTTCTGGACCAAAAGGGGGAAGAGTGAAATGAGACAAAGTGTCAATGGCTGAGAGATTCCAAACAGAGTCGAGAGGTTATCCTGCAGGTTATTCTTACGCATTAAATAGATATCATCTTGTTAGTTAAGATGAAATGGAGAGGCTGGAGGGAAGTGCCTGAAAATGTAGAGCTGTGTTCCAGTAGCCATGTTTCTTGAAGAGGATTGTATAATGATAGAACTTTTGCAATGTGACTATGAGATTGTGAAAACCTTGTGTCTGATGCTCCTTTTATCTATCTGTCTTATGGACAAACGAGTAAAACATATGGATTAAAAATAAATAATGGGGGAACAAATGTTAAAATAAATTTAGTAGATTGAAATGCTAGTGAACAATGAAAGGGAGGGGTAAGGGGTATGGTATGTATAAATTTTTTTGTTTTCTTTTTATTTCTTTTTCTGAATTGATGCAAATGTTCTAAAAAATGATCATGATGATGAATAACTATGTGATGATACTGTGAATTACTGATTTAATTTAGAATGGAATGATCATATGTTAAGAATGTGTTTGTCGTATTTTTTTAAAAATTAAAAAATAAAATTTTTTTAAAAAGTGGCATTTCAATAAACAGGATAAAGATGCATTGTTCAATAAATGGTATTGGGTAAAGGGTTGTCAGCTAGAACGAATTACACTGGAGTTGCACCTCACACCAGCATAAATTCCAGAGAGATCAAACATTTCAAAGCAGAAAATGCGATCATACAAATGCTAGAAAAAATTTTGGTATTTTAAAAATAATCCTGCAATTAAAGAAGACCTTTCTAAGGAAAACAGAAATCTCAGAAGCCAGAAAAGAAATGAAAAATTTTGAGTATGCAAACATTAAAAAAATTCTGCATGGCAAATACCACCATAGGCAAAGTCAAAAGACAAATGGCAAACTGAGGGGAAAAAAAGGCAATTCATATTCCAAGAAACTAATTTCCCTAATATATAAAGGGCTCTACAAACCATTAGGAAAAAGACCAGTGAACATCCAAAAAGTGTGTGCAGAGGCTACCAGTAGACAGTTAATAGAAAAGGAAATCAAAATAGTTCCTGAATGTATAAAAAGATGTATGCCTCTTTCATAAAAGAAATACAAATTAAAACTTTAGTGAGAAAGTATTTTTCACTTACCAGACAGGCAAAAACAAAGAAGTAGAACTCTTCATATTTTCAGGGTTATGGGGAAATAGGTACAGTGCTGGCGGAGATTAGCTTGAGGGCAGCAGCTAACAAAATTTTATATGCAATTCCAATTCCAGTTTAACCTACAGACACATGACACATGTGCATCATGATATAAATATAAAATGACTCACTGCAGCACCGTGAAAACAAAAGATCAGAAATAAAATGAAACCTCTGTCTAGCAGACTGGTGAAACAGATTATGGTTCATTATGGAATACTAAGCAGCCAGACAAAAGTGCAGCACGCTCTTTCTAATCTCTGATGGAAGGATCTCTAGGTGAGATTTCATGAAGAAAAGCAAGGTACAGAACAGTATATAGTATGCTCCCACTTGGGCAACTAAAAAACATATACACATATATAGACACACACACACATACACACACATATTTGCTGTATCTGCATAAGATATGTCTGAAAAATTCTCAAGAACCTGGAAACATTGGTTGAAGTGAACTGGATGGCAAGGTGAGTCTATTCACCCTTCTGTTCCCTGTGAATGTTTTACCTATTTTTAAGAACTAACACAAGCTATAAGGAGATAGGGAGTGTTTATGATCTGCATAACTGTTACAGATATACTTTGTTAACGCAAGGGCCTGCTGACAGCAAGGGCAAAGCTGAGGGAAAGAACAAGGTCATCGATTCTCCTGGCTGATGAGAGAATTGTTGCTTCTTAAGCAGGGTGAGCTCGAGCAGAAATGTAAAAGGAAGGAAATGCTGCAGCTGCCCTGGAGCGTTCAATGAGGAGCACAGTTCCAGAAAGCTGAAAGAAGCCACTGTTGACGGCTGTGGTTTAGCGCTGGGGAGACGGCAGCCCTCTCCTGTGGCACAAGAACCCAGAAACATTTCCTCAAACAGCCAACAGCTCCACCTTCGTGAAAACTCAGGGTGACTCAGGCACCAGCCCTTCATTCTTCTCCACACAGCAAGAGGTCATCGCAAAACCATGCAAATAAGCATGCTCTAGAAAGTTCTGCTACAGCAAAGTCCATCTCTCTTTATACATGAAGGATGAATGCAAAGGACAGTGGCTGGTGTAATTGCTTATACTTATTATTAGCAATGAAAATTATATATGCTTTCAAAACCATGAAGGATGAGATGTATATCCACAGTCCTCAACTTTCTTTCTTATCAGTTTGAAACAGAAGAAATCAAGAGTTGAAAAATCATCCATACCCTCACAAACCTTCCAAAACTATTGCTATTTGGTTTCCTTTTAGTCTGTACCTATTTGAATACAGAGTATTTACATTAGTTATAATAATGGGGTGTAAATACATAATTTTGGCTTTTGCTTTTTCACTTATTCCATTTCTCCATATAATTATTATACTGATCCTGGATGAATACATATAATTCTATCCTGTTTATTAACAACAGTTTAGGGAGCGACACTTACAGCGTTTTCTATGGGCCAATTGTGCTCCATGCTCTGAGTCACCTCTCACAAGAGCTCTTCCTACCGGAACCCGCTTTTCAGACAAGGAAGCCCAGTCTCCAAAGGCCTGGAGGGCAGCAGACCCTGCACTTGAACGCCAGGCCTGCCTGCTTGCCAGCCCACATTCTCTCCCCTGCATCACTATATATTATCATATATCATATATATTATTATGCATTATTATACTGCTGTTGCAGCTATTGTTGGAAGCTTTTCTTCCCAATTTTTACTACAATAAGCAATACTGGTAGAATATCTACGCATTTAGTCTTTATTTTCGTAGTTTTAAAAACTTTTTTCAACCTATACGTACACAGTTTAAAAAGTCCGACAAGATTGCCTCACAGTTCTCTACTCCTGATTCCTGCTCTTGAGAGGCAACTACTTCCAATTCTTCTAGCTGTCCCCCTACTCCAGACTTGCCTCCAGATTTCTAAGTCACTCGCTTCTCCTGCGGGTTCTTCATTTTCAGATTTCAGTATCCTCTACTGACCTTCCTGCTGTGGAAGCTGTTAGCTCTCCCACACTGCCCTTAAAACACACACTTTCTCTTCCCCATCACTTTCAACACTGTTATAATAGCAGCACTTTTGTTCAAATTAATTTTCAGTTTGTATAATTATAACTATGTAAATGTTAGTTACAACCAAGTCAAAATTTATATTAATTTCCTTTCTTGTAAATTTTTGATTCTCCTCACATTATCACTTTTATCGTTTTCTCAACAGCTTAGGTTTCTATGCACCAGTCACTCATTTATCTAAAACGCTAAGGGATATGCAAGTCCACTCGTTACTGTCAGAGGTGTCAGGTCCCCCACCCATCCTGTTTTCCCTGGAAGGGCCCCTCCCACCTGGGACAGCTACATGGCTGGGCTCCTTTCTCTTTCTTCCCTTCCCCTCCTTCCTGGAAGCCCCCAATGCTCCCCTGGAACCTGGACCCCACGGCCGCTCTCCTTTGGTTGGCTTCCTGGTTCTGGGAGAGGACAGGTCCCCACTAGCTTCTTAAGAAAAAGAGGAATGAGGGGGAAGGGTTTTTTTTTTTTGAGTGGGGGAGGCTAACTCTCTTTAGCTGAAAATGTCTTTATTTTATGCTCACACTAGATTTTGTTGGGCTGGTGTAGAGTCTAAGTTAGAAGACCTTCTACCTAGGAGTGTGAAGGGCCTGCTCCACTATCCCACAGCTTCTGTCTCCCGTGGAGATCTGACGTCGTTCAACGCCCATCCTGTGTGTCAGCTGCTTCTTTACTCTCTGGGAATTTTAGGAATCATGCTTTATTACCATGCTCCAAAATTGCATCAGCAGCCTCAGTTGGGTCTTCTTCATTCTTGGAGCTTGAGTTTAAGAAGCTCTTTCAATATCGGGACTTAGGTCATACAACCATGAAATAGCTATGGGATTTTATATATATATATATATATATAATATAATATATATATAATATATAGTATATATATAATTTCCTCCCTTCCATTTCCTCTGGCCTCTCTTTCTGGAACTGCTCTTATTTGGATGTCAGATTTCCTGAACTGATCCTCTTATTTTCTCTTCCAATTTCTATCTCTTTATCTTATTCTACTTTCTGGAAGAGATCCTCAATTTTATCTTTTAATCCTCTATTAATCTTCTTCATCTCTCCTCTCATATTTTTAATCTCCAAAAGCTCCTTCCTGCTCTCTGCATGTTCCAATTTTACAGTCTCTTGTTTTTGCCACACGGATGCATATCTTCTTTGATCTCTTTGTATACCCATTTCAGGTTTCCCCACTTAAGTTTACTTTGGCTCACTTCACTGTTTCCCTCATTTCCTTTCTTCTGCTTGCTGTATATCTTTGTCTTTTGTGTTAGAGGCTTTGTTCAAATGCCCAGCGACTCTTGGTTGTCTGCTCTGATTTCAGGACCAGGTACTAACAGCTGACGTGGAGCTGTGCATCGACACAGGCAGGGCCTGTCAATGGTGGGTCCCGCCACCTGTTAGAGGACACCCGACGACAACGTCTCTGGACTTTTCTCTGGAGGGGATCCTCACGGCTCCCGGGGAGCGAAGCTATGGATGGGATGCTTCCGGTGCCTCACGATGCCAGCCTCCACTTGGGTGTGTGAGATGGGAGGAGATGGGGAAATTTCCACCAATCTTCATGTTTTCAGACACATTTCACATCCCTATTCTCAGTGGTACCTGGTGACTCCAATTCCTGAGTCTTCAAATCAGCCTGATTCTTCTAGAATTTCCCCCATTCCAGGCTTGGGTTTCAGCTTTCCCTAGTCTCCTCTGTTGCCATACATCCATCTGGTTTCCACTCATCTACTCCCACATCCTCCCCTATTCTCTACGGTTTTGAGAATTTGCCTTTTTAAATTCTTTTTACCATTTTACTGGGGATTCAGGAAGGAGTAGAGATAAACATGTGTGTTCAATCTGCCATGACTTTATTTTGTTTAAATTACTTCTTTGGATTAAATTCATAGTTAGCAGTGGATGCAACATGTTTACTCCTTTATTTAGGATCTGTATTATGTATTCATTCAATAAACATTTTTTTAGCACCGACCCTGTGCCAGACACTATACTGGGCAGTGAGGCTCTATGGTGTAGAAAAAAGAACAAGGACTCAGGGGTCAGAGAAACCAAGGTCAAATCTCAGTTCTGAGAGCTTTGTGACTTTGGGCAAGTCATTTGACTTTGCTGAGTTTCATTTTACTCATTTGTTAAAAACTGCAGGGTAGGAGTTGGGTGAGGGATAACCACGCCTATTTGCAGGGTTGTTCTGAAGATTGAAGGAAATACATTGAAATTGTTGAGCCCACAGGCTGATGGATGGTAGCCACCCAAGAAATGCAAGTATTTATTTTTTTGTTGTTGCCTTTAATAATAAGCTATTCTGCGATTTGTTTTTAGGATACAGACTAAGAAGTAATTTCAATGCAAATAAATATAAATTGTATAATGAAAGTACCAAATGCTAAACCACAAAGAAGAGGCCCACTCACTCTGAGGGCCGAGCAGCATATTCGAGAAGGCCTCCGTAAAGCCTGAGCTTTCTTAAATAAGGAGGCTGTGTCATGGTAGCAAGGGATTCTATGTAGAAAGAAAGGCAAGTGTAAGACACAGCAGGAGAGAGCACGAGCTATTCAGGAAATGTGGGGTAATCTGATGTGTCCAGAACAAAAGAATGGTGGCACGGGACTGACATGATCAGATCTGTGCTTTATAAAGATAACTTGGTGGCCTGCAAGATAAATTGAAAGGGGTAGAGAATAGAGGTGAAGCTATTGTATTAGTCTAAATAAAGGCTGAGAATGCCCCGAACTAAGGCAGAGGCAGCGGAATGGTGAGAACAGACTGCTGGACAGACCTCAGGGGGTTCAACTGACAGGGGCTGGTTTGGACATGTGGGAAATCTGTACTTCTTTTGACGTGAGGCATGACCACGCAACTTGCTTTAACCAATGAAATGTGAAAGGAAATGATCAAGTACTACTTCCAGATAGCAGCCTTTAAAAGCCAGTGCACCTGGTGTTCCCGGTGGCAGCAATCTTGATGCAGTAGGGAACTGCATCTCACTGCTCTCACTGACTGAGACCCACAGTGGATAGGGGTGGCCTAAGGGTACTGAGGAATGGAAGGGGGAACTATGGTGTGGACGTACAATGGAGTACTGAGCCGCCCAAAGAAGGAATGAAGCTGTGAGGCATGCAACTTAGATGAATGAACCTTAAGAGCTGTATGTTGAATGAAATGTCAGGAACAAAAAGACAAACATTATCATGCCTCAATTACATGGACTAAGTATAATATAAAAACTATTTAGTTCTCGTGAACTAAAGTTGAGAGTGTGGGTTATCAGGTTGGGGCTTATTGTAGAGTCCTAGACTGTAAGCTCTTACAGCAGTCATATATTTAGGAGGTTTAACTGTTAATTCTAAATTCTGAGATACTGAGCGGTTTTTTATATATAACATGGTCTTTCCCAGAAACTTCAGGTATTTATGTGACACCTGAGGCTCAGAGTCAGAGCTCTGAAGCTATGAAACTCAGCACTACCCCATACAGAAATAGTTTAAAAAACTGAAAAAGAGGTCAGACATTGAGTAGAGATTTGAATGAAGCTGACCTGGATAGGACTAAGGTATATCAGAAGACTGGGTAAAGGATGATATCGTTCATATCTTAAAACTTCAACTTCTGTGTGAGACTAACTAAAGGGAGAGATGTTTATTTGGTGCAAAATTTATATTTTGGGCAGTGTATTTCCTAATTTAACTCATATAGTCAGTTTAGTTGAACACTATAACTACAGGGAATCTTGAATAGAGCATGAGATCTTATCTTGTTGGTTTGTCCAGGTTAGTGTGATGCCCCGATAAATTCCAGGATAATTTGGGTAGTGAATAAAGAAGTATTTGCTGGGTGCCCTTGGAGCACTGGGGAGAAAGGGGGAAATATTCAACTTCCCCATTTGGAGAATTTCTGATACTCTCGCAAGCATGGAGACAACCAAATCAATAGGCCGAGCCCTCAATCTTGGGGTTTGCCCCCTTGAAACTTACTCCTGAAAAGGATAGGCTAAGCCTACTTAAAATTAGGCCTAAAGGTCACCCCAGAGAACTTCTTTCAGTGCTCAGATGTGGCTTCTCTAAGCTGACACGTTAAATGAACCCACTGTCCTCCCCTACTATGTGGGACATGACTCGCAGGGTTGTAAATCTCCCTGGCAATGTGGGGCAAAACTCACAGGATGAGCTGGGATTCAGCATCAAGGGATTGAGAAAACCTTCTTGACCAAAAGGGGGAAGAAAGAAATGAGACAAAATAAAGTGTCAGTGGCTGAGGGATTTCAAACAAAGTGGAGAGGTTATACTGTAGGTTATTCTTATGTACTATGTAGATATCCCTCTTCAGTTTATGCTGTATTTGAGTGGCTAAAAAGAAGTATCTGAAATTGTAGAGCTATGTTCCATTAGCCTTTCTTTTTTTTTTCAAAATTTTTTATTAATTTTTAAATTTTTAAAAAATTTAACAACAAACACAAACATTCTTAACATATGATCATTCCATTCTACATATATAATCAGTAATTCACAGTATCATCACATAGTTGCATATTCATCATCATGATCATTTCTTAGAACATTTGCATCAATTCAGAAAAAGAAATAAAAAGAAAACAGAAAAAAATTCCTACATACCATACCCCTTACCCCTCCCTTTCATTGATCACTAACATTTCAATCTACTAAGTTTATTTGAACATTTGTTCCCCCTATTATTTATTTTTATTCCATAGGTTCTACTCGTCTGTTGACAAGGTAGATAAAAGGGGCATCAGACACAAGGTTTTCACAATCACACAGTCACATTACGAAAGCTGTATCATTATACAATCATCTTCAAGAAATGTGGCTACTGGAACACAGCTCTACGTTTTCAGGCAGTTCCCTCCAGCCTCTCCATTACACCTTAACTAAAAACGTGATATCTATTTAATGCGTAAGAAGAACCTCCAGGATAACCTCTTGACTCTGGAATCTCTCAGCCATTGACACATGGTCTCATTTCTTTCTTCCCCCTTTTGGTTGAGAAGGTTTTCTCAATCCCTTGGTGCTGAGTCCCAGCTCATTCCAGGATTTCTGTCCCACGTTGCCAGGAAGGTCCACACTCCTGGGAGTCATGTCCCGTGTAGAGAGGGGGAGGGTGGTGAGTTTGCTTGTCGTGTTTAGCCTTTGTTCCTTGAAGATGCTTTTATGAAGATATAGCATTTATAATGTGACTGTGTGACTGTGAAACCTTGTGTCTGATGCTCCCTTTATCTAGGGTATGGTCAGATTAGTAAAAAATACGGATAAAAAAATAAATAATAAGGGGAACAAAGGTCAAAATATATTGGGTATATGGGAGGGGTAAGGGGTATGGTATGCATGAGTTCTTTCTTTTTTCTTTTTATCCCTTTTTCTGGAGTGATGAAAATGTTCTAAAAAATGATGATGATGAATACACAATTACGTGATGATACTGTGAGCCAATGATTGTGCACCATGTATGGAATGTTTGTATATTATGAATGTTTATGTTTGTATGTTGTTTTATCAATAAAAATATTTTTTTTAAAAAATAAATAAAGAGATGATCTGTGAAGAAGGAAAAAAGCGAGTACATGAGCTTCGCATCCCTTCCCTGCCCCCGAGGTGAACAGATGGCGCCTCCATGCAGTGGGGCCTCCACCACCCGCACAGGGATGGCAGGACGGTCGGCAGTGCCCTCCTGCTCATGGACGTGAACAGGCAACACGAGCGGGAAATAAATGTCTGGATTCTAAGACACTGAGATTTGGGGGCAATTTTTTTTTCTCAAAGCATAAACTAGCCTATCTCAATTCATATGATATCAAATTTAAAACTTAATTTTAAACTCACACTTTCCATGACACTCAAGGCTCCTCTTGCCCTTCTCACTGGCGCGCTCTGTCTCACCTGCTGGCCTGTCCTCCCACCCTGACCATACGCCTGCCTCCTCCATCGGTCCCCAGTGTCTCTTGTCCGTTCTGCCTTCCGCTCTTCCCCACCTGCAGCTCGTCTGGAATGCACACCTCTGCCCCTGAGCTCACGTGTAAGCTCTACTGCCACATTTGTACCTGCCCATGTGCACATCCCACAGTCACGCCCCAAACAAAACAACTCTCCTGAGAAAGCAGCTTCCCCATTTGACGTCTCAACTTCTGTGGAGAACTCTGACCTTCTCTCAATGGTTCGGAAACCTTGGCACCGCCTATGATTCGGGTCCATTCCACCACCCACCAATGCCCAATGACTATCCTGAAAGGGCTCTGGAGCCCATCCTCCTGTCCTATCCTTCCCTCTCCCACGGCCACCAGTGCTCCCAGGAGCAAGCCACGTGACTGCCCTCCTCTTTCTCCCCACCACACTTGGGGCTCTCTGATACAGACTCCAGATCCTGGCACCAGGGGACCTGGTGGAGACGAGGCCACTGAAAGGGTTCAAGGCCTCCCAGGAAAGAAAATCAAAGAGCACAGTGGGTAACGGGCAGAGTGTGGCAGGTCCAAAGGCCATGTCAATAGCACGCAGGAAACCTGTGGGAATTGCGAAGGAGACGGCCAAAGTCCAGTCACATGAAGAGCCACAGACCCAGGTGGACAGGAGCAGGGTGGCTACAGGGTCCGGGCAAAGCAGCAACAAGGAAATGTGCCAATCGCAGAGAGGCCTTTGTCACCTTTTGACCCTGGTAGTCTGGCTGGGAGGCCCACAGGGGATAAGGACAAATGTGGGTGGGTGGAAAGGATTGGGCTGGAGAGTAAAGCTAGTTTTCTGCCATAAGGTTCATTTACATGATTGACTTCGCGGCCTCATGCACACACTGACCTCTGTATCTTCTCTCTAACTGTCCATCTATGCAAAGCCAACTCATCTTCGGGATCACATGAGACCTTCTCACCCACACCGCCATGGCACTACCTCCCTCTTTCTCTAAACGCCTTTATCGCTCACTGGAGTTGCTCATTCTGATACTTAGTCACACTGCTCCCACCTAAACCCTTCACGCACTTCAGTGTGCACGGACTCTGCTAAGGGGCACCCAGCCATAGGAACACCAAGGAGTTTCAGACAGTCTCTGTCCTCAAGCCTCTCAAAATCTGGTTTGGTGGGAGGAGAGGGGGTGGAGAGAGATGCACACATGGAAAGATATAGTTATACCCCCTGCTGCTAGGTGAGTGCCAAAGGGACACAGACGCTGCTAGATGAGTGCCAAAGGGACACAGACAGGCGACAGTGAGAAGAAACCAGAGGAGGTGGTATTTGAGAAGGACTTGAGGGATGGAGAGAGTTTCGACTGACAGAGAAGGCGGAAATACGAGAAAAAATATCACGTGTGTCTACGTGGGAGGGTTGTGTGGTGTGCAGTGAACAGACTGGAAGAGCAGGTTACTAAATATTATTAACCAACTGAGTATATAGATTTATATGTATCTTTTTCCACTGAGAAGAATCTTCCTATTTTCAAATACCAAGGAAAGAAAAGTCCATACCACTATGCTGGATGATTTCAAATTAAAAAAAAAACACACAACAAAAACATTTATAGAGTTTCTCACTTCATAATAATAAGGAATTGCTGTGAGCTGGCTGGAAACATCAGTTCAGTGTCTTGCCCGCGAGAGAATTTTGTGCTCCATGTCACAAGAAGCTGGGTGCTGGGTGGCAAGGACACCCTCACGCAGTGGGAAGGAGGGAAAACACCCAGCCTGCTCCTCCTCACGAGCTCCTCCCTTTCGAGGAGGCCGCAGACGGCTCTGGACCAGCCCCTGGTCTCTGGGCGAGGATGGTCCACGAATGCTCCGGGTCACAGGCTCTCCTAATGGCCACCTGAGACGCTGAGCTGCCTGGCGTGG
>PVIY010051808.1:0-15492 GCA_004026745.1 Myrmecophaga tridactyla | reverse complement strand
AAAAAAAAAAAAAAAAAAAAGCTTTATGGCCAAACAATAGCCAGAAGATTGGCTTCATTTTCAAGCTCTAGCACAACATACTTTATGAAAATAATAATGAAAAGATTGAACTCAATCTGTGTCGGCTGCAAAATATCTCCCTTTTGTATTTAAACAATAAACACAGTACCTTACATATAGTTTCAAGGCACAACATAGAACACTAAAAAAAATGAATCAAACTGTTGGATGGTTATTGATTAGTTGGTTCCTCAATATTTGATTCTTTTAGATACTGGTGAGAGGGTATGCTAATCAGATTATTAGTTTATAAATTAGATTATGGTCATAAATATCACTACCAGCAATAAATAATAATATGATAGTAACAAAAATTAGTGGCAATAACAATGATGACACTCATTTCTTTAAGATTTACAAGTTCTATGAGGCCAAGGGCTGTTTTCAGTAGGTGCTTAAAAATATTTAGAGAGTGGTAAATTTTTTGTACACACAAATCTTTTGATCTTCTTAACTGCTCAAAGATGCTGTCTCATTTACCCCTGACTCCCTCACATGCCTGGTACTGCAACTGGTACACAGCAGACATTTGACAAATGTTTTTGGCTTAAGGATTAGTAGGTAAGGATTTAAAATCTTCTTTGAGTACATCGAACATGTCTCTATGCTCTGACCATGATCTGACTTACCAGCTTTCTACAGGGAACCGATATCCTTTGGTCCTACAGTGAACAGATACAAGGGGAGATATTTTACATTAAACGCATGTAAACTCTGATTATAGGCCAATATTAGACTTTGACATTGACAGTTAACCCCTTGTCTGGAGATTGTTGGAAAGGTGCAGTTATCTTGAACTATTGATGTAATAATGGAGCATTGACAGTGGAGAGGCAATAGTTGGTTATGTAGAAGAATTCTGCTTAAGGATTGATAACATGACAAACTTGGCATTCATACTTGGAATGGTTATCCAAAATCGCCACTGATTGCTGACACATGGCTTGGGGGTTCTGATGATATCTGCTTAAGAGATGACTTCCGGATAGATGCGAAGTTATCAATCTATTAGCAGTGAATGTTTCTGTTTCAGCAGTAGGTACTGTGGCAAGAACACCTGGGGCTGCTCGTGTGAGAAATCGTTTTGGGTCCTTGTTTCTTCACCAGAAAATCAGAGAGTGTGTGCTACCTACCTCATATGTAATTGTGAAGACAATGAAAGTACGCCATAAACTGGAAAGTAATAATCGTTGGTAGTTGTTATTACTATCTTTAAAATAAAAGTGATAATACCATATTTGCCTCAAAAAGTTGGTTTGAGAATTAAATGAGATAATGTTGGGAAATGTGGGGAGGGAGACAAAATGCTTTTCTGCTGCATAATGAAATGTCTTCTTCAAGGACATCGATATCTTTTCCTCATGACTAAAAATGAGGGCAGTTATTTCTAACAGGTTCCACGGTACTGACACAAACTGAATAATCATTGCCATTTCATGCTCATTTACTGAGTACTACAAGCTGCTTCTTCCGTATCAATTCTCCTTGAAGCAGTTGATATGATATAAAAAATGGCATCCAAGTTATAAACACACACGCCAAATAAGTTACCTGCTTTCTCAGCATCACTCATGTTTTTTAAAAGAGTTGCTAACTGCAAAATAAACTCCTCCTCAGAACATAAATCATTGTAATTGGAACTTTGGAAATTGTAAGGGAGCTTGAATGATGAATAAAGCACAGTTGGATAGTTTCAAGTATGGTAGTTTGTGTTTTCTCTGAGGCCTTTCTTATGAGAAATTGGGAAGTCAGACAATATCTGTAACAAACACATGTCATATGAAAGACAATTCAGTATCAGTGATTTTTTAGCAGCTAGAAAGTTATTTCATGAACAGATTTCAATTTCAGACAAAAAAAAAACAACAAACCTTGGTTTGATTATATAGTATTACTTCCATAGCTTCCTAAGTCAGACCAACCCTCTAATTTTGACAAGCAAATATGTGATGCTATTTTTGTGAGTAATGCTGCCATTATTCTCACTGGCTCTGAATATGCCAGAAGTTCTATCACTCTGAAGTTTTTGAAAGGAGCAGTTAAAGAACCACAGCCAATTTTGTTTGGCCTCTTAAAGGGTTATGCAAGGGGGAGGAGACAAAGGAGAAACAACATCCCGAATGTCAGGGGAGGTTCACTATGTTATCTTCCTCACAGTGTCCCTTCCTTATCAGACTTTGCAACGGGAGAGGTTGGCCTTCACATTCTCTTCCCCATAGACTCAGTTCTATGGTTGATAATGAAATCCCTGTTTAAAAAGAGGGAAACTATGACAGAATAGGACACAAATATGGGTTAATAGATAACAAGGTTGAGCTTATGAAAACAGCTTTCTTTAACCAACAGCATGCCAAGCCCTGCTACTGGTCTCTTCTAGAAGCATCATCTGAGGGACTAAGGGGATTTTGTCTCTTTGGTTCTGACAGCAAGGCAACAATTCTCTTTTTCAATGACTTTTTGAAATTACCGCAACTTCGACAATCGTATAGTATATTCAGATTACTTTGACATAGAATAAAGTTTCTTTGTGCATAAACCCTCCATGGAAGCAAGCAAATTTTAGATTGACAGCATAATTGGAATTAATGTTACCATATAAGGTTGATTTTTGTTTTCCCTGAGCTTAATCCTATATGTATTATATGCCACTGCTCCTTACCCAGTATTGAAATAAGCAGGATCCTTTCTGAATTGGTTCCAGGTATGACTCCTTCATCATTTGGTTCAGTCCATAACCTACCCCCTGACACCTCTAAATGAGCTCCAGAAATAATCTTGGTTATCTCAGGCATTTCATTCAGTTCCGTTCTCTAACTTTATTTATTCTTCCTCTTTTTGAGATAGCTTTCAACAACTTTCTCAGATTTTTTATTTTCCAGTCTGCTTTTCATCAGCTTTCTCTACTGTGCCTCTTCAGATTCTCTATCCCACATCAAGCCTACCCATCTGACTGCTTAATCTCATTTGAGGATGATCTTTTACTCACTAGCAATTGCAAAGTGATTGATTTAACATATTTGGTTAGAGCTAATTAGCTAAGTGTGTATTTTAAGATTGGGGTTATTAATAAACATGTAGGGTACATCATATACCATTCAGAAGGGGACAGTTTGTCTTCACACTTATCAGAAAAAACAGATCTAAAACTCCCGTTGGTGGAGGCAGTAAGGGAGTTTGGGGTGGCTGTTATTTTTGCTGTAATTGTTGTTTGATTTTGTTTTTAGTCTGGTGTTTTACCAATGGGAAAAAATATATTTTTACGCAAAAAAGAATGCTAAAAGATATTTTGGTTAAATAGTAATAGGTAATGCTAATATTCATGTGTGTATTTGTGTGTGTGCGTGTGCATTTAATGGGGAAACCTGGGTCTTTAGGAAGGGTAATTTCTATCATCAGAGTCCTCCTGGCTAGTATTACAGCAGAGTTTACTGCTGTAAATTACTAGCTAGTAAGTATTAAAAATCACCACATATTAATCTAGATTCTGCTATTTTTTTCATTCGGTTGTGAAAGTAAACATAGCTGTCATTTGAAATGATCCTTGCCTCAGTCCTAGATTTCTGTGCTACTGTATCATTTCCAAGTTAAAATATTTAACCCAGACCAAGTGATAATAGCAAGTATGTGTATCATAAGACAAGATCAAGTTCCATCACCCCCACCTACAAACTCGACTTTACTTTATTTGGCTTGGCCACTCTTGGCTCTTGACTTTCTACAGATCAAATAAACACAAATGACAGCTGTGTTGAATTTACAATGCAAACTGTAATGTGCAAAATCCCAAGTGAACAGGAGAAGATGCTTTTATGAACAACTATTATGAAGTTCTACAACCTGAACTGGTTTGAATTTCTTAGTATGAAATACATGCATGTTAACATAACAATTGTTTTAACCTTAACCACTTTTCACTATGAAGTATATCAAGTTCATTTAACCAAACTTTAAGCAATGAGCAGGCATTTAGATACCAAAGTTCAAAAAGAAAAATCTTGCATTTCCATAATGGCCTAGGCATCAGAAAATGTAATTATATATTTTTACATGATTTCCTGACTTTGAATCCCTTATATTCTTATTCCTTTTGTAAAGCCCACTAAAATTTATTTGCATTTGTTTCATTTCCAAATATTAATTCTCTCCCCTCAACATTGACCATAACTTTTAATCAAGGTACTCAGTACTTATGTCATTGAGGAGAACTTTTAGAAATTCATAGCCCTCATATATGTCCTTAGTCTTCTTCTGTATTGGGTTGATCCAAACAGTAAGGAGTAAACATCATTTTTATGCAATAAAACAATAATCTTGTAATTCCCAGATAAGAATAGTAAGGAAAAATGAGAAATGTACTTGATATTATAGGTCTGTCTCTGTATTTTATATCTGATGTAGAATTTAAAATTCCTAAGAAAAGGGTCCATGTTTTCCCTCAACTCTTAATCTTGCACAATGACCAGCAATGTGCCTAAAAAACCACTTTGCACAGGTAGACATTCAGTAAATGCATTCACTGGAAGAAGTGTGCCAGAAACAGACCCCCCAGCCCATGTCTTTATTATAGTGAGGCCATGACTCAATATTAAGGGAGTTGTGACAGCAATTTTCCAGATAATTATTTAACTTATATGAATTAAATAAATTAATTAGAGCACTTGGCAATTTATGTTCTTATGACCATAAAACCTTTAGTAGACACATCTATGGATCAGCTTTCCTGGAAGGACAGGAAAAGAGAAAAAACAGCTTTCAGTTATCCCAGACTTTTTGACCATTTGTTTTTCACCCTGTGTTAGCACAGTTTTATGTAGTTGACTGAAATATTCTCATGTGTACTTTGAGGACAGAAAACACTAAATGTTTAGATGAAATTTTTTGTTTTTTTTAGATTTAGGGAAGAGTTGAATGGCCACTTGGGACCTTTAAACTGGTATCTTTACTGCATCAGTAGTATAACAATTCAGCCTAGTTTCTTCCTCCACGTGCCTGCACTAAAGGAAATGTCCTCACTATTTAAACATGACTTTTTTCTTAATCAGGGAGTAGAAATGAATCTGTAAGCCCTTTTGGCACTCTTGAACTTAAGGAGGTTGATTTGACTGGTTTAAGAAGGACTATAATGAAAACTTTTCTCTAATGCTCCTTTGAAATTAATCATATCAAAACATAATTTGGTTTCTAAAAATAATACCTCAGTGCTCTAATAAATAAAAGGATTCATTAATATTTCTTACTTTTCACAATATATTATATGGTTTTAATGGAGAATTCATCATCAGTGAAATCGTAACTCAAAAACTGTATGTATTGGTGACATATTTTCTCTCATCTCAGTATGAGAGAAGCAGAGGTCAGTTTGATTGCTGAAAAAGTAGCCAGTTCAAAAAAAGGAGGAAGGTGAAGGTCATTAATATTTATTGGGAAACACATTGCTAATTTAATCCTCATCATTCAAAAGAGGTTTCACTGACTGTATTTTACAATGCAGAGACTGGGCCTCCAAAATCATGCTGAAGGTTTCATAGCTAGAAGGCATATATGGTACCTGGGATTAGAATCCCAGTTTCTCTGGCTCCCAAATCTTGCCACTAAAGTATGATGGCACAAAGATGATTCAACTGTGGAAAATTCATCAGAGGAGAGGACTAGATTAATTTAGCCTGAGAAAAAATGAAAGGAATGGGGAAAAGTTGTGATTGAAGTAGACAAAAAATTGTTGCACACAGTGTGAGAAACAGATGATCTCCAAGGGCAGGTAAGAGATCGTTCAAATGGACGATGAAAAATTTTAGCTAGATTTATGGAAGAAAATCTTGCCTCTTAGGGTTCAAAAGCACAGTGGCAGATTATTAGGGAGGAGGTGGGCCTTTCCTTTTGGAAGTGCTTAAGACAAAAGAGATTCTTGCCCATTCGTGAAGCACTGGTCCTTATCCCTGCGACTGACTCAGCCGACCTATCAGTTGGAAAAAAGGAAAAGGCCTTGAAGATCTGAGGCAAAAGGGATCTGCCATTGATGAAAGCTCAAATACAAATATGTGAATATAGATATTAGTATTATGTATATATTTTACTTAAACATGAGGAATTTCAGAAAAATGGAGAAAAGTAGCAATTTGAGGCAGAAAGTATTGTAATTTTCAGTTGATGCAGAAAAGAAAACTAAAAATGTCACGTGATTCCTCATGGAGTCTTCCCCTAGAAATTGTATCCTTTATTATTTCATTTAGACTTTAGCTATTTAAGTCAATCTGAATCTTATAAAGGCTAACTTACCTGTCATTTTGCCCTTTTCTTGCTGAAAATATGAACAAAACTACTATGCATAATATGTGTTTTTTGAGAAACAATAATTTGCATGTTTTTATGCTTTCAAATTCTCTTATGAAGTAAGCTATTTTTGAGAAAAAACCATCTTGGCAGGTGAGCTCATGTATAATGCAAATTTATTAATTTATTATCAACCTGACATATAGTTTACCAATATTGACATAATATTGTTTTTGAACTTGGTCAGAGTCTTGCTGTGAGTTTTATTCTTCAACATACATTTTATTGTCCATCAGTTTTTCTATCTTTAAGTATAATATACTTAAAAAATTTCTTTACAGGGGTGTATACATTATTGTCATATTATATAGTTAAGTGACACTTAGATTATTTTTAAGTTCCATTGGATTCTTTCCATCTGCGTCTCTAGGAATTCATTCACACTCATATTGCTATGACATTTGGGGAGAACCTTTCCTCCTGAGCTAGATGGGGCATACCGGAATTCTTAAAGTTGGATTCCATTGTAATAGATACAGAAGTGAAGTGGTTTGGGGTAACTCTCTGGACCAAAATTGAGTCTTTGGGACCAAGGATATGCTTAGCTAGCCCCCATTCCCTAGAACCATATATTATATTTCACCAATTCTGACAGTAACGAAAAGTCAGTTCTCTAAAATGGAGGTTTATTTCTACCAGTTTTAATTTCAGACTCTAAGCCTCCAGCCTATCTTCTGGTAGACAACTTTATTTAGAAGATTCCATCTAAGTTTATATAAACACCATATAATTATATAACACCAATAAGTTATATTGGTCAAATTTGAGATTATTAACTGTATTTCAAGCCATTCAAATCTCCATCTGTGAACTTGCTCTTCCTCCCTCTGGGTATGCTTTAATGCCGTGAAGATTTTATCAACAATAGCTAGACATCTGGAGATGGGAATGTTGTCCGATTTCAGGTCTTGTCAGCTTCTCATGGGCTGTGAGGATGCCCGCACTGTATTTTCCTCTCAGTTCTGACAGTGATTTGTGATGGCTCCAGCAGAGGCTACGTTCACTTCTTATGCAGTTCCTAGGCACAGGTGATCCCATTAGCTGCAAGGAGGGACCTCCCCCACCGAGATCCACGTACACTAATGCGGACCACTTTACTTTGCAGGAAAGTTTCTTGTAAATGACGTGTGGACTCTCGCTACCAAAAAACTCTCAAAATTCATTCTTCTTCTTTGAAAAACTTTAGGATTCCCTCCATGCCTCTCTTGGGAACATGGAAAACTCCTGGGAAAGGAATGGATGATAACCGTCTTTGGTCTTTCAAGAATAAGTACATCAGTTTTTTTTCTTCAGGTCCTAGGCAGGTCCTAAATGCTCTGCTCTTAATTTGAATTGGGGTGGAGGGTGGAGAGACAAGATGTCTTTTTCTCAGAAAGAAAGATACTTCATGGGAGAATCTGCTCACTTTTTGTAACTGGCGCCAACCCCAGCCAGTGACAAAGGCAAAAAATCCAAACCTTTTCTCACCCTTATTTTTTTTCTTCCCCCCAACTTTTCTCCTCTGTGTTCTTATGACCTCCTGTGCTTGTGTAAATTTTCCCCTAGAATGAAGGAGAAAGCTAATCCTGGATCTTCATATACCACTGTAGACCAGGAAGGTCTCAAACTCAGAAGAGTACTCTTTGCACTAAGGGAGTTTGAGTCTGTGTTACTCTTAAAATTTGTCCACAAATTATTCAAAAACTCTTCTCTCAAAATGTGAAACCTAATTCCTCACTCCTTGAGTATTGTGTTGGACTTAGTGACTTGTTCTAAAGAATAGTATGTGGCAAAATTAATAATGTGTGATTTCTAAGACGGTAAAAAAAAAAAAAAAGTTGCAGCTTCCTCCTTGCTGTTTCTTGGATCACTCACTCTGGGAGAAGCCGTCTGTCTTATGGGGAGGTCCATATGGTGAAGACCTGAGACCTCGTACCACACACGTGCGAGTGAGCCATCTCGGAAGTGGCTCTTCCAGGCCGGTCCAGGCTTCTGATGACAACATCTCAGACTTCTGAGGACCGCATCACAGATTTCTGATGACCGCATCCTGAGCCAACATCATGGCTGCAAACTTTAAAGGGACCCCTAAGCCAGAACACTCAGCTAAGTCACTTTTGAAATCTTGACTCACAGAAATTATGTGAGATAATAAATTGTTATTGTTATTTTAAGCTGCTGAGATTAAGGCAGTTATTTTGCAGCAATAAATAACTTACACAGGCTCTAATTTTGGGGGTTGTGATGTTTTGCTTTTTCTCTTTCTCCTGATGGGCTATCTTCATTTCTCTCAAGATATTTTCCAGTTACCTGCCAATTTGAGTGTGAGGACTGAGTTTGGGAGCGTGGAATGGGAATAGAGATAGCCCAAGGGAATGGACTGAAGTACATTTTATTATCTTATTGTCACAGAAAATAACACCTCTGAAGAGCTGGGAGAAATGGTTTCCAATTTAATAGCCATGGCACCCTTGATTTCATTTTCCATAGTGCAGCCAGAAAGCTCTTTTAGAAAGGTATATCCAACTATGCAGCACGCCTACTTAAAACCTCTAGAAGGGCAAAGTCTTCACCCCGGAAATGCTTAACAAGACATATTTTAATCTGGATTCTGCTTATATCTTCAGCCACTTCTACCCACACTCCATCAACAACTCTAACCTCCAGTTTGGCTGGAGGCTGTTCTCTACCTGGCCCCTGCTTACTCTCACTTCCAGCCTGGCTCAGGCTCTCCTCTCTTCCCTAAGCGCCATACTCTTACTCAGTCCTTTCTTTGCTTCTGTATTGCTTAGACCCTGCTCTCTCATCTAGCCAAGTTTAGATCTTCTTTAAGACTTTCCTGACTTTCTAGACTGGGTTAGATATTTTCCTTTAGGAGCTATAGTATCCCCGATATCACCAGAAATAATACATGCTGCTGATTATCCAAAAATACACTCACTGAAGCATCCAAAAATATAAATGATAATTTTTATTTCAATTTTTTTCAAGTTTAACATTGCCAATTTCTTTAGAAGAAAAGCCAAGATTGCATTCTTTGAGCATCACTAAATCATTATAATAGATATTTTCCTCTGGGATTGCTACTGCCCTTTATAAAATACATGAGAGACTTTTTAGAATGCATTTCAAATGTCATACAACTTAATTGTTATTAAAAGTATATAGGCCATAGGAGACAGTGACATTTATTCTATTAGTTATGCTATATGGAACTATTACGTTGGTGAAACAAAGAAATGTAGGAATAGTTGTACTGTGGCATAGAAAACTGAATGCCTCCTACGAATTTGATAAGTGAAGGCATTTTCTTAATATATGTCTCACTGAAACAATTCTGCTCTACTTACACCATAGTTAGAGCATTAAAAAAAATTATTAATCCAACGTTACCAACCTGGACCTGTTGCTGTAATTCCATATGCTGAGGGAAAATAAGTTATCATGTTTTGACAATGACCCCTTTGATCTCCTATGATTCCTCCCCCAAACTAAAAACATCCTTACTATAATTCTCTGCAGTGGTCCACTATTTATCTTTATCATTATGAGTTTGCTTGCAGATTTATTTGGTTATTGCAAGTCTCTTCCACCAGGCTCTAAGCATTAAGAGCGCATGGACTATGATTATTTGTTCAACATGCTATACTTAGCCCTTAGCACAGTGTTCAATACATACTCGTTGCCTATTGAATTAAAAAGTTTTTGCTGATTTATTTCACATATTTTTAATATATTGATGGTGAACTTTCCTTACTATAGGTTGTAAAATTGTATATAGATATAGAACTACATATATAACTAAATATAACTATATATATAGTTGCCAATTTATTGGGGAAAATTATAGCCCAAAATTTAAAAATTTTTCCTATTTAAAACATTAAATATGTCAGCCTCAGTCTTGAAGAGGGGTGGCAACAGGCGCAGGTGTTTTCAAAGTCTTGGTATCAATAGACAAGATGTTTTTGAGACTTCTCATTTCATCAGAGCCATTCATTCCCACCCTAGATACCATATGAGAGGATTCCAAATTAATATAAACACTTTCTCTGGCTTGTGCAGTATGTCCAGGATGTAGAATAGTGCTTAGCATACAGTAGGCACCACTACACAATTGTTGAATACACTTTCCAGTCAGAATATATAATTTGCTAAACCAGAACAAAAATGCGTTCTCGTGTTAGAACGTGTGGTCTCCATTTAACAGGTAGTTTTGATGATGTCTTTTGACAGTGCTAAGGTACGCTCAGTGTTCAAAAAATGATATATCCCATTTAATACTCTTAAAGAAAATAAATTAAATCTAAAACAACCTATTAGTAGTTTTTTGTTTTAAAAAATAAAGCTGTATGCATTAATAGCTCCTAGTTTCTCAGTTTGGAAATAAGAGAAAGACATTTCCTCATTATAATGGATATTAGCTGCCAAGATAAAGAGAAGATATGTAAAGAGAGTATTCATTGTGTATAGAAAATAATTCACAGGAGATGTCAGTTTTGAGAAAGGCAACTGATTGTAGATAATGTATTTCCTTTAGAAAGAGAGAAAGTTCAGTCACATATTACAATTTACTCTGGAGCTAGATAAATATTTTTTTACAAGGCCATTTTGAAAAATGAAAAAAAGTCACCTCAGCAAATTGTGAGAATTTTATCACCAAGTGGTATTTACAACATACATCTTAGACTCATGTTTCTTTTGTGCTAGACCCCATCTCTGACCTCCCAGTTAAAAGGAACTTTAAATTTTTACTTTATATGTATCCATACTGTTGAAATTTTATATATATATGTGTTATTTTGCCAATCATGCATTTTTAATATAAAACTGTTTATAAAGTCTTTGAAAATGGACTTATTTCTCAAGGTGTTCTTCATGATTGTAAAATAGTTTAATGATATTAAATATAACATGTATATATTGATAACTGGGAATAAGAATACTGTTAGACTTTTAAGAATTAATTTAAAAATTTTTTTTTTTTTTTGGGTGCATGGTCTGGGATCCGAACCCAGGTCTCCCACATGAAAGGCGAGTATTCTACCACGGAACCACCCTTGCACCCAGTAAGAATTAGTTTTTAATTACATAAATAAGACCTACATATGTTCTTGTTAAAAAAATAAATGCTACAGCTAAAGCTCATGTTTCACTTGCCGCCACCTCCAATTCCATTTCCTTCCCAGCGTATTGAGGCCCCTGCTGTGCCTTTTTCCACATGTATATACATACAACTACAGAGTATGCCATTGGGGGTTCTTTTCTATATCAATGATACCCCCACTACATATATTTTTCTACAACATCCATGTTTAAATTTCAATGCCCTTGGCAGATTTTCTATGTCAAAATTTATAATGAAATATCGGAAATTTAATTGCTGATTTCCTTTAGAAATTGTACTAAGAAAAGTATCATATTTTTGTCCAAACATTCTTTTATACCATCAATGTCTAAAATACACTTAATCAGATAAGATTAATACATATTAATAGTGCATCAAGTCAGAACTCATCAGTGTAATGCTTTGGTTATCCAGCATTTACACTGGAAGCCACCTACCTTTCCATTTCAATTCCATAGGGTATTAAGAAAAAATTATGAAAGATTGATATATCAAAAACAGCAGGAAACTTGAATCCTAACTTAATACTTAAGAACTCATTTTCTTTTTTAATTTACTCATTTATTACTTCATTTAGCATTAATCAAGTTAATGCTAAGTACAAGGCACTCTGCTAGGAGCCAAGAATGTGAGGATAAGTACCTAATCTTTAGCCCAAAGTAGATCATCATTTACTACATGTAACAACATTTAAATAACAAATAAATTCAGAGTAGGAGCTGCAGTGGAGGTGTGAAGAGCGCTGTTAGTGCACTGAGGATGGAGGGAGGTTATAGATAATCAATTAACAAATATTTAATTATACCACCTATAGGCACTGTGCACTGTGCTAGGTCCTGACTGGCATTCCATTGATCTCTTTTTCTTTAGGAATCATATTTAGCTAAGCATCTTTTCATTTTAAGCTTTCATGAGTATGTTGGAAAAATGAAGTTAGGAGCTGAGGATCTTGTGCCAAATTGCCCGGGTTTCAACCTTTGGTCTGCCCTTTCCTATTTTGTGATCTTTAACTTAAATTCTCAATTCTATCATCTATAAAATGTGGACAATGTAATTTCTAATCTATAAGACTGTGGTTGAGAATTAATATATGTGAAGCACTCTAGAAAATGTCTGAGAGAGAGTAATATGCATTAATTGCTATTATGTCATCTTCAGGGCTTCAATTGAAAACAACTCCAGTTTAAAACAGGCGTTCTCTCTTTGTCTCCAGACCCAGATGCCCATCCTTTTCTCTAAGTTTGGGCCTTCATGGAATGCTGTGAACTCTGCCAAATGCACTCACTTATGTGTGACTTAGAGATAGACAGATTTCATTTAGATAGCTCCAAGATGAGGGAAAACAGTCATAACCTGAAAATAGTTTCAATCCCGTTATACTTTAATAAACACCAAATTTATTTCCGGGATATACTATCAAATAGAAGATGAAGCATTATAGAAAGAAAATAAATAAAATGAAAAAGACTCCAGAATAAAACATATACACACATCCCTCTGGCCCAGATCTGTTTCAATAGTTTTCAAGAAATTTCATGGTATGGACATTATAAATGTGACATTAAAAAACTATAGTTCTGCACTTTGATCTCTTCCAGGGACAATGCTATTTGTAAAAATCTATTCCTTGGTAAAATCAACCATAAATCTTATCCATTGGAGGGAAGGGAAGGGTAGGGTTGCCAAATTTAGCAAATAAAAATACAAGATTAACTGGCATCTTTGAATTTCATTTATCACCATTTTAATCTTTTCTGTTTCTTCCCTTCTGTTTGCTTTGATGCTTTGGATTTAGTTTGTTCTTCTTTCCCTAGTAGCTCCAGATTTTAGGTTAGGCCTCTGTCATGGTTAGGGACATGTGACAACTTGGCCAAGTTGTAGTACCTGTTTATCTGATTGGGCAAGCGCTGGCCTGTCTGTTGCAATGAGGACATTTCATAGGATTAGGTCATGATCACGTCAGCTGCATCCACAGCTGATTCCATTTGTAATCAGCCAAAGGGGAGCATCTTCTACAATTAGTGATGCTAAATCTAATCGCGGGAAGCCTTTTAAGGAGGACTCAGAGGAGACAGGTTCCATTCCTGCTTCGGCTGGTGAGCCTCTCCTGTGGAGTTCATCCAGACCATCCATCGGAGTCGTCGGCTTCACAGCCCGCCCTGTGGATTTTGGACCCTGCGTTCCTGCGGTCACGTGAGACACTTCTATAAATTTTATATTTGCAAGTGTTCCCTGTTGATTCTGTTTCTCCCAAGAACCCTAACTAATACATCTTGGTACCAGGAGTGGTTCTTAAGAAACAGAATCTTAAAAATGGGTTTTTTATGAATGGTTTTCTACTCTGACTGGACTCAGAGACACTAAGGACTCTGATTCCCATAATCAGAATGACACTCCCAATCCATGGAGTGAGTTGGCAAAGGAGATAGTCAAAATATCATCATTCAATTCTCCTAATGCTTCGCTTGTACGAAGCCAGACTCAGGGGGATAATGTTTTTGACACCTTTACAGAGTTTTGTAGAAATAAGAGTATAGAGATGTTGGTTGGTTGTTGTTAGATACACTGGCTACATTAAGCAGTGAAAGGGATGAGTTTAAGGCTTCAAACGAGAAGCTTAAGCACCGTCTGAAAGATGTAGACATTTCTATGAGTATCCTGAAGGAAAATCTTATTTCCTGTAGCAGTAGACTTGAGATCTCTGAAAATCAGACTCAGAATCTTATTGTTAGAGTAGCAACTACTCTAGATTTACTGGTAAGGCATTTGCCTGTCAGAGGATGGGAGATAAATCCAACAAAAATACAGGGGCTTTCCACCTCAGTGAAATTTCTAGGTGTCCAGTGGTATGGGGCATGTCGAGATATCCCTTTTAAGGTAAAGGATAAGTTGCTGCATCTGGTCCCTCCCACAACCAAAAAACAGGCACAACACCTAGTTGGTCTTTTTGGATTTTGGCGACAACATATTCCTCATTTGGGTGTGCTACTCTGGCCCATTTATCGAGTGACCAGAAAAGCTGCTAATTTTGAGTGGGGACCTGAACAAGAGGAGGCTCTGCGACAGGTCCAGGCTGCTGTACAAGCTGCTCTGCCACTTGGACCATATGATCCAGCAGATCCTATGGTGCTGCTAGTGTCAGTGGCAAATAGAGATGCTGTCTGGAGCCTTTGGCAGGCCCCTATAGGAGAATCACAACACAGACCCTTAAGATTTTGGAGCAAAGCCTTACCATCTGCTGCAGATAACTACTCTCCTTTGGAGAAACAGCTTTTGGCCTGCTACTGGGCCTTAGTAGAGACTGAACGCTTAACCATGGGCCACCAAGTCACCATGAGACCTGAGTTGCCTATCATGAGTTGGGTGTTGTCTGACCCACCAAGCCATAAAGTTGGGCGTGCACAGCAGCACTCTATTGTAAAATGGAAATGGTATATACGAGATAGAGCCGGAGCAGGTCCTGAAGGCACAAGTAAGTTACATGAAGAAGTGGCACAAATGCCCATGGTTTCCACTTCTGCCACATTACCTTCTCTTTCCCAGACCAGAGCTATGGCCTCTTGGGGAGTTCCTTACAGTGAATTGACTGAGGAAGAGAAAACTCGGGCCTGGTTTACAGATGGTTCAGCACGATATGCAGGTACCACCCAAAAGTGGACAGCTGCAGCATTACAACCCCTTTCTGGGGTGTCTTTGAAGGACAGTGGTGAGGGGAAATCCTCCCAGTGGGCAGAACTTTGAGCAGTGCTCCTGGTTGTTCATTTTGCTTGGAAGGAGAACTGGCCAGAGGTGCATCTGTATACTGACTCATGGGCTGTTGCTAATGGTTTGGCTGGATGGTCAGGGACTTGGAAAGACCATAATTGGAAAATTGGTGACAAAGAGGTCTGGGGAAGAAGTATGTGGATAGACCTTTCTGAGTGGGCTAAAAACATGAAGATATTTGTGTCCCATGTGAATGCACACCAGAGGGTGACTTCAGCAGAGGAAGATTT
>PVIY010051807.1:0-15492 GCA_004026745.1 Myrmecophaga tridactyla | reverse complement strand
CCCCATTTGGCAAGCGGGGGGACGGGCGCCCTGAGCACGAGCGTCTCGGGGCAGCTCAGTGTAGGAACAGGTGCTGGGCTGCCACTGCCCTGCATGTCCAGGTCCAGCCTGGGCCTCCCGGGGCAGGTGAGCTCAGTAGGAAACCGCCCGGCAGGGAGAGCCAGCGGGAAGGCATCACCAAGGGCGAGGCACGGGGCAGCGGTGCCAGGAAGGGCCCCGACAGGGGAGCGTGTGTGCACAGGCTGTGCCCATGGGCAGGTCCGTGCTGGACACGGAAGCAGCACTCCGGGACTGCCCACCCATGCCGGAGACCGGCAGGGAGGACCTAAGCTTGGAGGGACTGAGGTTACCTCTGGGTGTGGCATTAGGGGACATTTTTCTTGGTTTGAAAATTCTTTCCTGCACTTCCCATAATACCTAAAATGTATGTGGACCAGTTTCCTAATCAGGAAACAATATACAGACATCACAGCTTGTGGGAATGAGAGAAATCTGGAAATGTCATTAAAATTTTACATATATATACCTTTTCACCCATTCCTGGGAATCCATCAAAGAGAAATAAATTTTTTAAAAGGCAGGCGTGTACAATTCACATACATGACTGTTCACGTCGACTTATTTGTAGCAGCAAAAACTGGAAACCATTTAAATCCCACCAAGAGTGGAACGACTGAAAACTGTGTTCAGCAGCCACGTCGGGAAATGCTCTGCAGTTACAGCCAAGAATGCATCCTGCTGACTGCAGGGGAATGCGCTGACGGGTGCAATTTTCTGTGAAATGCATCAAAAAAGAAACAAATATGGTAAAATGTTGGTGGCAGAATCTAGGTGTTCACCATAAAATCCTTTCAATTTATTGTTATGTTCGAAAGTTTTCATAATAAAATGTTGGGGGATGTGTTGGTTTGAAGCTGTTGTGGGCCCCAGAAAAGCCATGTCCTTTAATCCTCATTCAGTATTGCTGGGCGGGAGCTTTTCAGTTGTTTCCATGGAGATGCAACCCATCCAATCGTGGGTGGTGACTTTTGATTAGATGGTTTCCATGGAGATGTGTCTCCACCCATTCAAGGTGGGGTGACTTACTGGGGCCCTTTAAGAGGGAACCATTTGGGAACAGCCTCAGAGCCCTCAGAGCCCGCAGAGGCAGAGAGCTTTGGGGATGAAGAAGGAAAACACCCCGGGGAGCTTCCTGGAAGAAGAAGCCTGGAGAGAAAGAGAGCAGACGTCGCCATGCTCGCCACGTGCCTTTCCAACTGAGAGAGAAACCCGGAACGTCATCGGCCTTTCCTGAGTGAAGGTGAGCCCTTGTTGGTGCCTTAAATTGGACACTTTTATAGACTTGCTCTAATTGGGGCATTTCCAAGGCCTTAGAACGGCAAACTTGCAGTTTAGTAAACTCCCCCTTTTAAAAGCTGGTCTGTCTCTGGTATGTCGCCTTCCAGCGGCTACAAACTAGCACAGGGGAGGATCTGCTAGGTGGATGTGGTGACCTAAAAAATGATCGCGAAGCACGCCTAAACGCAAGGAGCAAACTGCAGAAAAACACGCGGCAACCCCAGATTCTGAAAACAGAAGACAGGGGACGTTCTGGATGTGTGCACGCGGGCTCAGGACCCCACCTGGAGAGCGCAGTGGGACGGCGGGGAGCACGTGCTGGGCAGATGGGGAGACCTCAGGCCGGGACGAGGGGAAGCTTCACGTTTTGCCTGTTGATTCTACCTCAGCCGTTTCTGAAAATAAGTAGACAACGAGCACACAGATGGGCGGGACAAGAATCAAAGAGCTGCTGGTTTAGCGGGTTGCAGGTGATGAGCCTGTTCCTAGCTAACTTCAGAACTGCGTGCGAGCGTAAGGCACTACTGTCTCTCTGAACTTAAAACAAGGCCCCTGGCCCCGGCCGCCCTCCATGCTGGACTGGCCTGGCGCTCCGGCGATGCCCAGCAGAGGCCCCCGGCCCCCCGCCGCACCCTAGGCCGCAATCCTGCTCTGGACCCTTGCCACCCCCTGGGTGGCCTCTGCAGAGCCCACCCGCCCCGCCCTCTCCCAGCTTGCCGGAGGCCCCCCCCTCGGCACCCGGGTGTCTGCGGGGCTCAGCGGGATCACCCTCGCTGGCCGGCTGCCTGGCCATCTGCGGACAGACAGGGTCCAGCAAGCCCAGGCCGGGCTGTTCCTGCCTGTGGTCAGCACTGGCCGCTTCTGGGGAGGGCAGGGAGGGTGAGGCAGGCGCAACCCCAGCGTCCGGCCTGCTGGGCTGACCTGAAGGCAGTGTGCTGAAGGAAAGGCCCTGGCTAGTCTCTGTCCTCGGGTCCTGGAGGCAGCCTGCAAATCTCTGGAATTTCCCACGACATCGGGGTTGTCCAGGCCACCCAGGCTGGTTCAGACACCGAGGAGAGGACAGCGTGGGGGCGGCCCTCCCCGCCCTCGGCCTCACCAGCAAAGCCACGCTGCATGATCCCTGGGGTTTCAGAAGACGCTCCCTTCCCAGCAGGGAGAACTGAGCTGGGGGGTGCCCTCGCAGCGGGGGTTCAGGGAGCAACTGGAAGCCATGGAACAAGTGGGGAAGCAGGCACGACATGTGTGTCATGTTTCCGGCCATGTGAAATGCCCCTCCCCTCTGAAGCCAGCCGAAGGGGCCCTGAGGCTGAAGAGCTGGTGGGACGGGGAACGGAAACACCTCTGGGCTCGACCCCAGGTGCAGAGCCATTTCACTCATCAGTGGCCGCTTTCTAAACCCTGCCCCTGCCGCACTCACCATGACCCCTGGTGACCTGCTAGCAGAACATGTGCTCCCTGTCCCCAGGCCCTTGTGCTCTGCTGGTCTGGAGGTCTCAGCTCCAAGAGGAGGAATGCTTCCCAGGAAACACGGTGATCCCATGAACTGGAAGCTAAGACTCCACCGGCCACTCGGGGGCTGCCCACGCCCTGGAGAAGCCCATCCCGGCTGGGTGGCTGGTCACCTGTGACGGTGAGGGTGTGGAAGTACGTTGGAAATACAGGCGATCTCGTCTCTAGAAGGAAGCAGTCTCCTTCTACGCCCGTGCCTGTGGCCGAAGGGCCTGGAGACCCACCACCGCCCAGTGCAGGCAGGGCCAGCAGGAGCTCAGAGCCCTCAGGAATGGACGTCGGGTCACCAGGCAGAGAGCACAGCCAGGTGGCGCTGGCTGAGTTCTCTGTATGAATTTTGTATTACTTTCGCTACTGTCCTCAAAGTTTGAAATTAATTCAAAATAAAACCTTTAAAAAAATAAAACACTTGCCACTACTCAGCCCTTGGTGTCCAGGAGGCAAATGCCCGGGCCCCAGAGGGGCCTTGCTGGCCGCCTGTGCCCCCTGGCAGCTTCCAGGCCTCAGGGCAAGAGGTGGGGGCTCATTGCCAGGCCGAGGCTCCAAGGCAGGTGATGCAAGTGGGCAGGTGCGAGCCGTGCCCCCGAAGGGCAGTGCGGGAATCGGCCCCGCATGCCGTGGGCCGTGGAGCAGCCCAGGCCCCTGGGCTCAGGAAGGCAGGGCACCACCCCCCGCGGGCCCGGGAGCGGGCAGCAGTGGCACCAGCCCGGAGCACAGCAGGGAGGAGGTCCACCCACTGAGTCCCACCAACCGGCCACCTGGGTGAGAAAGGCGTCTCTGCAGCAGGGATAAGTGTTTGCTACTACAGAGACTCAGGATGGGGTGGGACGCTCCTGCTAAACACGCAGCTGCCCTCTCAGAGAGGAGGGGGAGGCCCAGATGGAAAACAAAGGGAGTGTTGGAAACCGGAGGAGGGGGCAGGGTGCTTGGGGCTCCGTGGGGCAAGTGGGGGGAGGCCAGGCTCAGAGCCAAAGGCTTGGGTTAGAGATGGAGCGTCAGAAGAGGGGGGAGGACAATGGGACTCTCCTGAACCCCCCCACACACAGCCTGACGTTCAAAGGCTGTGCCCCCGGTGACAGGCCCACCCAAGAGATGACTGGAGAGGTGCCTGCCAAGCCGGGGCTCTGAGTGGGAAAGTCTTCCTTGGGACTCCATAACCCCAAACCTGACCTTCAAGGATATACAGTAGAATTAGGACCATCCACTCATCCAGGAACCGGTCAGTTCAAAGGTAACTTAGAAAGTAGTCCCCAGATGGAGGAGCACCGAGAAGGGAAGAGATGGGACAGCCTTCCCACGTGAAAAAACTAGCATGACACCCCTCAAGAGTGGGGAAAAGATCAAAGGTGAAAGGTGGAGGTATACAGAGGTCGGGTTTAACAAATGAGCATGAGCGCTGAATCATGATACTGATATTTCTTTTAGTCTCTGATACCTTTAAGCAGCTAGAAGTAAAACCTAAAATTGTAGAAACAAAACTCATACCAAGCTCTGAAATCTGTTCTACAACTAATTGTTGCAATAGGCTTTGAAATGTATTGTTTTTGTATACATGTTATTTTTCATAAAAAAGAAAAAGAAGGAGTAAAACAGAGACGATAGGATTTAACAAATGAGTATGATTGCTGAATCATTATATTGATATTTATTTTGGCCTCCAGTGTCTTGGAGCAGCTAGAAGAAAAAAATGGAAAATCGTGGAACTATAACCCATACCTAACTTTATAATCTGTTCTACAACTACTTGTTTGTGTCATTGCTTTCAGCTCTTCTGGGTGTATACCAAGTAGTGCTATTGCTGTGTCACAGGGCAATTTCATATTTAGTTTCCTAAGGAACCGCCAAACAGTCTTCCATAGTGGCTGCACCATTGTACATTCCCACCAGCAGTGCATGAGTGTCCCAGTTTCTTCACATTCTCTCCACATTTACAGTTCCCTGTTTGTTTAATAGAAGCCATTCTTACAGGTATGAAATGGTATCTGCATTTCCCTTATAGCCAGTGAAAATGAGCATCTCTTCATGTGCTTTGAGCCATCTGTGTTTGCTCTTCAGAAAATGCCTATTCATATCTTTAGCCCATTTTATAACTCGGCTGTTAGTTCTTTTGTTGTTGAGTTGTATGATTTCTTTATGTATACAGGATATCAAACCTTTGTCCAATGTGTGATTTCCAAACACTTTCTCCCATTGATTGGTTACCTCTTCACGTTTTTGACCAAGTCTTTTGAGGCACAGAAGCATTCGATTTTGAGCAGTTCTCACCTATCTGTTTTTTCTTTTGTTGTGTGTGCTTTGAGTGTAACGTTTAAGAAGCTACCTCCTATTACTAGGTCTTGAAGATGTTTCCCTACATTTTCTTTGAGGAGTTTTAGGTAAAGGCTGTTATATTTAAGTCTTTGATCCACTTTGAGTTAGTTTTTGTATAGGGTATAAGGTAAGGGTCCTCTTTCATTCTTTTGCCTGTTGATACCCAGTTCTCCCATGCCCATTTATTGAAAGCACTATTTTGTCACAGTTTAGTGGATTTGGGGGCCTTGTCAAAAATCAACTGACCATAGATTTGGTGGTCTATTTCTGCACTCTTCGATTTGATTCCATTGGTCAATGCTTTTGTCTTTGTGCCAGTACCATGCTATCTGGACCACTGTGGCTTGATAATAAGTTTTATAGTCAGAAAGTGTTAATCCTCCTACTTCATTCTTCTTTTTAGGATGCTTTTAGCTATTCAGGGTCTTTTTCCCTTCCAGATGAATTTGGTAACTAGCTTTTCCAAGTCTTCAAGTAGGTTCTTGGAATTTTGCTTGGTACTGTGTTGAATATGTAGATCAACTTGGGGAGAATTGACATCTTAACTATATTTAGCCTTCCTATCCATGAGCAGTGAATGTCTTTCCACCTATTTAGATCTCCTTTGATTTCTTTTAGCAATGTTATGTAGTTTATTGTGTACAAGTCCTTTACGTCCTAGTTAAGTTCATTCCTCAGTATCTGATTCTTTTAGATGCTATTTTGAATGGATTTTTTTCCTTAACAGACTCCTCAGCTAGGTCACTTCTAGAAACATTACTGATTTTTACGGATTAATTTTATATCCCGCCACATTGCTGAATTTGTTTATTAGCTCAAGTAACTCTGTTGTAGATTTCTAAGGATTTTCCAAGTATAGTATCATATCAGCTGCAAATAATGAGAGTTTTACTTTTTCCTTTCCAATTTGGATGCCTCTGATTTCTTTGTCCTGCCTGATTGCTCTAGCTAGAACTTCTAGCACAATGTTGAATAACAGTGGTGACAGTGGGCATCCTTGTCTTGTTCCTGGTCTTACAGGGAAAGCTTTCAGTCTCTCTCCATTGAGTACAATGCTATCCGTTTTTCATACATGCTGTTTATCATATTGAGGAAATTACCTTTGATTCCTATCTTTTGAAGTATTTGTATCAGAAAAGGATGTTGAATTTTATAGAATGCTTTTTCAGCATCAATCGAGATGATCATGTGATTTTTCCCTTTTGATTTTTTAAAGTGCTGTATTACATTGAATGTTTTCTTATGTTGAGCCATCCTTGCACTCCTGGTATAAACCCCACTTGATCGTGCTGCATAATTCTTTTAATGTGTTGTTGGATTTCATCTGTTAGTATTTTGTTGAAAATCTCTGCATCTATGTTCATTGGGGAGATTGTCCTATAATTTTCCTTTCTTATAGCATCTTTACCTGGTTTTAGTATTAAAATGATATCAGCTTCATAAAATGAGTTAGGTAGTGTTCCTTTTACTTCAATTTTTTGGAAAATTTTGATACAGCTTTTTTGGAATGTTTAATAAAACTCCCCTGTGAAGCCATCTGGCCCTGGGCTTTTCTTCGTAGGAAGATTTTTGATGTCTGATTGAATCTCTTTACTTGTGATTGGTTTATTGAGATCTTCTATTCCTTCCTGAGTCAGTGTAGCTTGTTTGTGTGCGTTCTAGTTTGCTAGCTGCCAGAATGCAATATACCAGAAACAGAATGGCTTTTAAAAAGAGGAATTTAATAAGTAGCTAGTTTACAGTTTTAAGGCTGAGAAAATATCCCAATTAAAACAAGTCTATAGAAATGTCCAATCAAAGGCATCCATCCAGGCAAAGATACCTTGGTTCAAGAAGGCTGATGAAGTACACGGTTTCTCTCTCAGGTGGAAGGGCACATGTCAAACACAGACAGAGTTCCTCTCTCATCTGGAAAGGCACATGGTGAACACAGTCAGGGTTCCTCTCTCATCTGGAAGGGCACATGGCGAACAGAGCATCATCTGCTAACTTCTTCTCCTGGCTTCCTGTTTCATGAAGCTCCCTGGGAGGCATTTTCCTTCTTCATCTCCAAAGGCTGCTGCCTGGTAGACTCTGCTTCTTGTGGCAATGTCATTCTGCTCTGCTCTCTCTGAATCTCTTTCATTCTCCAAAATGTTTCCTCTTTTATAGGACTCCAGAAACTAATCAAGGTCCACCCAGATGCGTGGAGACATACCTCCAGCCAATCCAGCTTAACAACCACTCTTGATTAAGTCATATTTCTGGGGAAACGATCTAATTACAGTTTCAAACATACAGTACTGAATAGGGATTAGAAGAAATGGCTACCTTTACAAAATGGGATTAGGATTAAAACATGGCTTTTCTAGAGTACATACATCATTTCAAACCAGCACCGTGTGTTTCCAGGAATTTGTCCATTTCATCTAAGTTGTCTAGTTTGTTGGCATATAGTTGTTCATAGTATTGTCTTATGATTTCTTTTATTTCTTCAGGATCTGTGGTAACACACCCCTTCTTATTTCTGATTTTGTTTATTTGCATCCTCTCTCTTTTTTTCATCAGTCTTGCTAGGGGCCCATCAATTTTATTGATTTTCTCAAAGAACCAACTTTTGGTTTTATTGAATCTGTATATTGTTCTTTCGTTCTCCTATTCATTTATCTCTGCTTTAATCATTGTTATTTCTCTTCTTCTATTTGCTTTGGGGTTAGTTTGCTGTTCTTTCTCAAGTTCCTCCAGGTGAGAAGTTAAGTCCTCAATTTTTGCTCTTTCTTGTTTTTTAATGTAGGTATTTAGGGCAATACATTTCCCTCTCAGCACAACCTTTGCTGCATTCCATAAGTTCTGATCTGTTGTATTCTCATTTTCATTCGTCTCCAGATAGCTACTGGTTTCTCTAGCAATTTCTTCTCTGACCTACTCGTTGTTTAAGAGTATGTTAATTAAGCTCCATATATTTGTGAATGTTCTTGTTCTTCGGTGGTTATTGAGATCCAGCTTCATTCCATTGTGATCAGAGAAAGTGCTTTGAATAATTTCAGTGTTTTTAAATTTATTAAGAACTGTTTTGGGACCCAGCATATGACCTATTCTGGAGAATGTTCCATGAGCACTAGAGAAGAATGTATATCCTGGTGTTTTGGGGTGCAATGACCTATATATGTCTGTTAGGTCTAATTCATTTATCAAGTCGTTTAACTTCTCTGTCTCCTTGTTGATCTTCTGTCTGGTTGTTCTATGTATAGAGGAGAGTGGTATATTGAAGTCTCCTATTATTACTGTTGAAACATCTATCCTCCCTTCAGTTTTGCCAATGTCTATCTCATGTACTTTGGATTGAGAGCATATACATTTATGATTGTTATTTCTTCTTGGTGAATTGCCCTTTAATTAATATATAGTGTCTTTCTTTGTCTCTTATGATGTCTTTTCTTTCAAATTCCATTTTGTCTGATGTTAGTAGAGCTACTCTTGCTTTCTTTAGTTTACAGTTTGCATGGAACATCTTTTCCATCCTTTCACTTTCAAGCTTTTTGTATCCTTGGGTCAAAGATGAGCCTCTTATAAGCAGCATACAGATGGATTATATTTCCTAATCCATTCTGACAATCTGTATCTTTTAATTCTTAACTTTGGTCTGTTCACATTATCCATTGTCTCGTCTAAGGCTGGAGTTTTGAATAAATGATTCAATACTTACATGATATTCCTATGATTTACTTCTAGTGAGAACCTGCTTACATTGAGAAAAAGTGATCAGTCACTGAAGGTATTTCCAAATAGTTTGCTGAAACAGGGTTTCTTTCCCTTCTGAATTAACATATGTTGAGGAACTTTGGATGTCTGTCTGAATTCTTCTTCTTCCAAATCTTTACATTTAAAGGGATTCTTTAAAATGTGAGACCTCACTGACATGATGGCAGATGCGTCTTTCCTGCATATATTCCATATGATTATAATTTTTTGTTTTTTAAGGCCACTTTCCCTACTGAACTCTGTTTTGGAGCAATCCTGTTCCTTGTCTCCATAGGTCCTCTCCTTGCTTCAGCTGGGAAACCACCTCTGCTTTGCAGACTTGAAGTCCCTCTGAAGCCACGCGGCCGAAATCTGTGCCATCACATCGCAGAAGCACTCTCCCAGGATGTGTCTGGGGCCCCCTCTCCCTGAGGGAGTCGACAGCTACCTCTTCAGAGGCAGTGGCTCCAGCAGCTGCACTGTCAGTACTGACAACTGCCTTCCTCTTGCACTTCCATTCAAGAGAGAAAAGCAGAAGCTGAGCAAACAGGATGCTGAGCGAATGTTGGTCCTTGATTTAATGACCTCTCCTAATGATTTCATCCGCTTCTCCAAGGCATGTGGAAATCCCTGCAGGGGTGTCTTCTGCATTTCCCACCTGATAATACCATAATGGTCACTCACTGAGACCTCGAGGCATCCGCAGTGACTCAGGGCTGTGGGTCCCTGGGTGTATCTGGGGGGTCTGAAGCCACAGGGGGTGCGAGGACGTGGGTGTTCGGGACAGTGAGCTCCTGGCTCTCTCTGTTCAGTGCACCCTGTCCTGGCCCGCTGGCAGAGTCACTGAGATGGTGTCAGATTCCTGGAGGCCAGTGGCTGAGCTTGGTGAAAGAGGCTCTCAGCAGATCCAACACCGCAGTCCACAGAAGGATCAGCCACAGGAGCATGGCGGCTTCTTCTCTGCACCCGACTCCTCCCTAGATCCCTTTTTAAATCAGTGTATTAAAGGGGGAAAAAGTCTGCTGACATAACTTCTGAGGAGGTAAGACCCCGCAGGGGGCTGGCTGGAGTGGCAAGAGCTAGCTGTACCCCGACAGGGGGGCTGCCCCTGCCCCCTCTTGCCCCCCCTCTCACCCCAGCAGCCCGGGGCTCTCGCAGCCCCTCACCAGGCAGTGGGGTGGGGTGAGGGGCAGGAGGCTGGACCGCCCCGCAGAGAACTCTGAGTGCCCCCTTTCCTCTCACCTTGTCTCGGGGCTGGGGGCCTCCTCCCTCGGGTGTGCAGGGTGAGTCTCAGTCCTCACAGGGGTGGACAGTGACCCCAGCATGCCCATGGGGCCCACGGCCAGCACCCTACCTTTCACAGCCCCATCTACGTGTCCCAAGGAAAGGGGCCCCAGCCGGCACCCAGGACAGGCTGGCGCTCCATGCAAACGCATCAATCTTCCGGCCCAGCCAAACACTGCCTGACCCCTGCCTTGTTACTGTCACAGGGGGTCCGCAGACACTTGACAAGATTAAAGAAACAACAACCAAAGGCAGTACTGGATCCCAGACTTGATCGAAACTTGGAGAAGAAAAGCCCCAAAAGGACAGTATTGGGACATATGAAGAAAAGGGAGCATAGAATACAAGCTTTACATCAATGTCGATTTTCATGAACTTGATGGCTGCACTTAAGGTGGTCAGGAGGGAGGATCCTTGTCCTTAGGACACGTACGTGGCAGGATCATGCGCTCAAGGAGCATGACAAGTGCAAGCTACTCTCAAGTGCTCAGAAAAAGGATGGACAGATGGCTGGATGGATGGACCGATAAAAAGTTGGTAGATCTGGGTTTCTGGTGGGGGGGATGTTGGGGTTCTCTGGATGGGATTTGGATTATTTTACAACTGTCCTGTAACTCTGAAATTTTCATTTCAAAATTTAAAAATATTAGTAAAAGATACTTGACTGAAAAAAACAAAGAGCAAGTCTTCTGCTCAAGTCCCACCCTTGAGACCCCTGCCCAGTCTGTGAGCAAGTTCACCTGCCTCAACATGTACCCGCAGGAGGGGCTCAGACCCGCACCCCCCGCCCCGCCTCCAGGGGTCGCCGTGAACACGAGGCCCCCCGCAGACACCAGGGTCTCTCCCCAGGACCCAGGCTCATGAAAGACGTTGTGCTGGGGACTGAATCGTGGCCCCGAAGACCCGCTGAAGTCCCACCGCTGGTGCCGAGGGTGTGGACACACCTGTAAGGGAGGCTTTGAGAGGCTGCTGGCTACGGGGTACCAAAACCGCATGGGGTGCCGGCACCAACAGGGCAGACGTCCTCACGAGCAGAGGGACGGGCGTGGAGCAGAAGCCAGAGGAGGAAGGGATCGCCAGCCCAAGGCATGCTGGCAGCCTGTTGAGACTGATTTTGGACGTCTAGCTCCAAAACTGAGAGCCCAGAAACTGCTGTCGTCTAAGCCAGCCGGCGTGTGAGATTTGTCAGGCAGGCTGCAGGATGACAGGCACAGGTGGCTCACATGTAAGAAACACGCCCACGGCACAAGATGCTCCCCCACCCCCAGGACATGCACATCCACACAACACCATGGAAAGAGGGCTGGGGGCTCCAGGGCGAAGCCCTATCTGTGGCAGCAGGGATGAGGGACCAGGAGTACACAGGATGCCGGGACGTTTTGTTAGAGAAATGCAGTCCTAGATCACTAGGAGATTAAAAGTGAAAAGCTTAACAAGAAGGGAGGCCCCGGCGTGGGGCTGGCTTTGCCCAGGAGGAGCCACGTGGACCCAGGATGACCCCTCTCAGCGTGGCCACCACTCTGCAAGCAGATGGCACCCACCTGGCCAAGCACCTGCCCACACCTGGCTTTGCACGTGCACTCAGCTGCACTGGACTCTGCAAGCAGATGGCACCCACCTGGCCAAGCACCTGCCCACACCTGGCTTTGCACGTGCACTCAGCTGCACTGGACTCTGCAAGCAGAGGGCGCCCACCTAGACAAGCGCCTGCACACACCTGGCTCTGCATGAACAGCTCTGCTGCATTGGTCCTCGTGTCCCCTCCCCAACCCCACCCCAGGGCTCCCAGGCCCCTGCCCGAAGGGGGACGAGGGCCTGGACCCGCTCTCGTGGTCAGGAGTGACTTTCTCATGCCTGCACGCAGTCCCAGGTTTCTCCGATGGGCTGGGGGAGCCAGCTCCCCTGCGGAAGGAGACAGGCTGAGTCTCAAGACCAGCTGCTGACCCAGGACACCTGACCCACGACTGGGCCTTGGTCCATCTTGGGGTGGAGGGAGGCCAGGGTGGACCTGGGTGGGGCTGGCAGGCAAGCAGAGGGCCAAGGGCCATCCTCCCAGACATGAAGAGCCGTGAGCCGGGGTGCTTTGCCAGCTCGCCCTCCAAGGCCCGGGGGAAGTCCCTGCTGGACAGGGCCTGCCAAGGTCTCCCAGGCAGGGCTGACCGCCCACCTTGGCCTTGGACACCACCTGTCACGATGGCCCAACCCCGCAGGTGTGCAGGGGAGCGAGGCTGCATGGCACCCCCGCCTCCTCATCTGGGGGTGACCACTTTACTTTCACCCGACTGCCACTTGCAGAAATAAACTCAGCCCGGCAGCCCCCCCAGCATGCAGGTGGCCTCCCGCCTGTGGCCCCTGGCGTGGTGACTGAAGCTGAGGCTCAGGGAGCGAGAGGGAATCGTCAAGGCCCTGGTCGGGACTGAGGAGCATGGCAATTTGACAGAGGTCTCATTCTCACTCGTCAAAGCAGAGGGCACGCAGGCTGTACACGCACTTGCCGGGGGCGGGGGTCGGCCGGGTTGTCCCCCTCTGCCCCTTAGGGGTGTCTCGGCTTCCTCAGGGCTCCCTCTGGGCTGCTGTTCACCCAATAGATGGCAGCTTCCCCTAACCCCCGAAAGGAACCAATACGGAGTTGGGATGCAGCTGTGTGGCCGCTGGGGCAGACCTGCGGCCCAGCTTCGAGAGGAATGGAAGGCAGGGGGCCAGCGGGGCCCAGCCGGTGCAGCTGGAGTACCCCACGCACTCCCGGGGTGGCGACACAACAGGCGGCCAGCGGGCCTGAGGAGGACGGGCAGGTGCAGGCTGCAGGCCACGGTGCTGTCCGGGAGGGGCAGGGAAAGGCAAGTTCAGACACCGCACACCTGAAAATGGTGACCAGGGGCCCTGCGTGTTGTATGTGTGTTTCCATAACAAAAATTATAAAAAGGAAAAAGCAGCAGCAGCCGTGGAAGGCCAGGAAAAGAAGAGAGTGTTTTTAAAATCCCCAAACTGTGGCTATGTGGCTACTTCCCCAGACTATTCTAGAAAGAGCAGCTGAAAGCATCCACGGATGGGAGGAACCGACAAGAAGCACTTCAGCAGGTAAGACCGGAATGCCGCACGGCGCCGTCCTAAGACTGCGAGCCAGATCCTAAAGCACCCAGCTCCCGGGACCCAGCAGGAGTGGCCGGGCCACCAGGCCACCACGTGGCTTGGGGTGTCCACAGGCTGCGGCCTGCCTCGTCCTTTCCAGAGCCGACGGCTTGTTGGACGGCTGGGCCCAGGAGCCAGGAGGAAGGAAAACACAAGGCCTCAAACACCTGCCACTCCGGCAGCACTTCTCTCCAGACCCCCTAAGTGGAGACTTTTTTTTCTTTCTTCAAGATTTGGTAGAAATCCTGACACCCAAAGGTACAATCTCCCTAATTCCAGGCACAGCTCAGCCGTCTGCATCCACACAGCCTGGGGGGCACGCACTGCCGGGCACAGGCTGCCCCAGAGAAGCAGAAGCTGCACAAGGGCACCGCGCCACCTGCCCTCATCCTGCCAGGAAGAGCAGGGGTGAGAGGGCCCCGGGGGGCTCCAGGGCCAGCTCTCTCACCAGCATGAAACACGGCCAAGGGGAACAAGCCCCCTTCAAAGGGGTGCAGGCCTTGGGGGTGGGCAGGTACTTGGCGCCCCAGGCCAATCCTGCGCCGTGGGTGTGCGCATGCTGCCAGGGCGGCTCCGCAGGTCCGTGCACCCTCGGGAAGCCAGAGCCAGAGCACAGCGACGTGGGACCTGCAGTGGCCCCAAGCTGAGTCTCCACAGCGCCTGTCTCTGCAGCCGCGGCCCATGCGTGGCACCCAGCCAGACCACGCGGGCAGCCTCTTCCCTCCCGCTCGGGCGAGGGGGCCCTGACGGAAACGAGACACCTCCCCAGCTCTGGTGCAAGCCCTGTCATCCTGGCTGGAACTCGGCCTCCCCACCAAGAGCTCCCCACTCGGCCAGCTGTGCCTTTGTCCTGGGCGTCCTTGGCTGTCTCAGCAGAGAAGCAGGGGAAGGGGAACCAATGGACAGGGAAAGGCCAGGGGTGGCGAGAGCCAGGGTGCACAGTCCACCCCAAACGACACACAGTGGGTAAATAAGCAACCGGGAAGCCGGCAATCCTGCTGGCTGCCAAGGCCATCACAATTCAACCAAAAAGCAGCTCTCAAACTAAAATATTACAGTACTACACAGTGCGTACAACTAACACACGAATGCCATACTTGTAAATCAATTTGCTAGGTAGAATATAGAAATTGGATTAATACCAGAACGTTGACTTTTTGTTTAATGAAATTCACCGTCAGAAACTCAGGTGTAACTAACTTCCTTAGGGAGAACTGGACAGCCACATACACAAGCATGAAGTTCGATATGGTGTTATGGTGTGATAACACCATCTACTCAAAATGGATCAAGGAGCTAAATATAAGAGCTAAAACCATACTTTTAGGAGAAAACGCAGAGGTGACTTCCACTGACCTTGTATTAGGCAATGGATCCTTAGAACTTCACACGAAAAGCATGGGTAACAAAAAATAAAAAAGATAAACTGGACTTCAAATTTAAAACTTGAGCACATCAGAGGATATAATCAAGGAACCGAAAGACAGCCCACAGGGCTGGGAGAAGACAGCTGCGATCTGTTAGAGACCCAGCATATATAAAGAACTCCTGCATCTCAACAACAAAAAGACAACGTAATTTAAAACTGAGCAAAGGGCTTGAGTAGACATTTCTCCAGAATACATATAAATGGCCAATACGTACATTAAAGGACACTCAACATCTTTAGGCTTCAGGAAAATACAATGAAAACCAAAAGGACTTATCACTTCACACCCACAAGGATGTCCATTGTTTAAAAAACAGAAAATAACAAGTGTTGGAGAGGACGAACAGAAATCATTTGGAATCTTTGTGCATTACTGTAGGGAAAGTAAAATGGTGCAACCACTGTGGAAAACAGTTTGACAGTTCCTCAGAAAATTAAACACTGAATTACCATGTGACCCAGCAATGCCACATGTATATCTCCCGAAGAACTGAAAGCAGGAACTCGGATATTCGCACACCAATGTTCACAGCAGCGTGATTCACAATAACCAAAAGGTGCAAACACCCGAGGGCCCCCCAGCAGATGAACAGATAAACAAAGTGTGGAATCCAGCGCAGTGGGAATGCGATGGACTGCCACTAAAGCACAGAAACGGAGGGAGGGGCACACGCGACCACGCGGGCGAGCCTGAAGACATCACGTAGAGCGAACAAGTCAGAAACTTACAGGAAGTGTCCAGAATAGGCACATTCTTAGAAACAGAAAGCGGA
>PVIY010051806.1:0-15422 GCA_004026745.1 Myrmecophaga tridactyla | reverse complement strand
AAAGCCAATTAACATTTTGCATGCAATGTTCTAATTCCTCATTGAATAAGACAATATCTTTTGTGCTTTTAATAAGTGATTCTTTTTTTAATTAAATCCTTATATAGTGAAAAAAATCAAATCAAGAGTTGAGGGCCGATACAAATAAGGCATTGGGTGAACAAAAAGAAGAAATAGGAAGTTTGAAAAAACAAATCACAGAATTTATGGGAATGAAAGGCACAGCAGAAGAGATTAAAAAAAAAAAAAACCACAAACAATGGAAACCTACAATGATAGATTTTAGGAGGCAGAAGAAAGGATTAGTGAACGAGGACTGGACATCTGAAATCCAACACACAAAAGGAAATATAGGGAAAAGAATGGAAAAATATGAGGAGTGTCTCAAGGAATGGAATGGCAGCATGAAGCACATGAATGTATGTGTTGTTGGTGTCCCAGAGGAGAAGAGAAGGGAAAAGGAGGAGAAAAACTAATATAAGAAATTGTCACTGAAAATTTCCCATCTCTTATGAAAGACATAAAAATTATAGATCCAAGAAGTGCAGTGTACCCCAAACAGAATAGATTCAAATAGACATACTCCAAGACATTTACTAATCAGACTGTCAAATATCAAAGAGAAAGAGAGAATTTTGAAAGCAGCAAGAGAAAAGCAAGCCATCACATACATGGAATGCCAATAAGACCATGTGTGGATTTCTCAGCAGAAACCATGGAGGTGAGAAGGCAGTGGTATGATATATTTAAGATTCTAAAAGAGAAAAACTGACAACCAAGTATTCTATTTCCAGCAAAACTGTCCTTCAAAAATGAGGGGGAGATTAAAATATTTTCAGACAATCACTGAATTTGTGACCAAGAAACCAGTTCTGCAAGTAAAACAAAAGGGAGCACTAGAGGCAGATAGGAAAAGGCAGGAGAGAGAAGAGTGCAGCGGAGTGCAGAAATGAAGACTATTAGTTAAGGTAAAAAAGAAGAAAAAAATATATGGATATGACATATAAAATCCAAAAGGCAAAATAGTAGAAAAAAGTACTGCCTTCACAGTAATAACACTAAATGTTAATGAATTAAACTCCCCCAGTCAAAAGACATAGACTGGCAGAATGTATTGAAAAACAGGACCCGTCTATATGCTGTCTTCAGGAGATTCATTTTAACCCCAAGGACAAAAATAGGTTGAAAGTGAAAAGTTGGGAACACATATTTCATGCAAACAACAATTAGAAGAACATGGGAGTAGCTATACTAATATCCAACAAATTGTTCAAATGTAAAACAATTAAAAGAGACAAGGATGCTATGTATTAATAAAAGGAACGAGTCAACAAGAAGACATAACAATCATAAATACTTATGCACTGAGCCAGAGTGCTCCAAAACACATGAGGCAAACACTGAAAGGAGAAATAGAAACCTCTACCATAATAGTTGTCAATATGTCAATAGTTGTCATAATAGATGTCAATTCCCTGCTCTCATCAATTAATAGAACATCTAGACAGAAGATCAATAAAGAAACAATTTGCATAATACAATAACTGAATAGACTTAACAGATATTTACAGAACATTACACCCCACAACAGTAGGATACACCTTTTTCTCAAGTGCTCATGGATCATTCTCAAGGATAGGCCATGTGCTAGGTCACAGAGGAAGTCTCAATAAATTGAAAAAGATTGAAATCATACATATCACTTTCTCAGATCATAAAGGAATGAAGTTGGAAATCAAGAACAGACAGGGGGCTAGAAAATTCACATATACATGGAGGCTAAACAACACACTCTTAAACTACCAGTGGATCAAGGAAGAAATTCTGAGAGAAATCAATAAATATCTCAAGATAAATGAAAATGAAAAAATACATATATATATATCAAAATTTATGGGATACAGGAAAGTGCTAAGAAGAAAATTTATTGCCTTAAATGCCTATATCAAAAAAGAAGAAAGAGCAAAAATTGAGGAATTAACTGTTCACTTAGAAGCACTAGAATGAGAACAGCAAACTAACCCCAAAGCAAGCAAGAAGAAAGAAATAATGAAGATTAGAGCAGAAATAAATGAAATTAAGAACATGAAAACAATTGAGAAAATCAACAAAACCAGAAGTTGGTTCTCTGAGAAAATCAATAAAATTGTTAGACCCTTAGCAAGGTTGACAACAAGAAAAAAAGTGAGGATGTGTGCTGGTTTGAAAGGATGTATGTCCCCTAGAAAAGCCATGTTTTAATCTAAATCACATTTCATAAAGATAGAATAATCCGTATTCAATACTGTATGTTTGAATCTGTAATTAGATCATCTCCCTGGAGATGTAACGCAATCGAGAGTGGTTATTAAGCTGGATTAGGTGACGACATGTCTCCACCCATTTGGGTGGGTCTTGATTAGTTTCTGAAGTCTATAAAACAGGGAACATTTTGGAGAATGAAGGAGATTCAGAGAGAGCAGAGAATGCTGCAGCACCACGAAGTGGAGAGTCCACGAGCCAGCAACCTTTGGAGATGAAGAAGGAAATGCCTCCCAGGGAGCATCATGAAACCTAAGCCAGGAGAGAAAGCTAGCAGATGAAACCATGTTTGCCATGTGCCCTTCTAGTGAGAGAGAAGCTCTGACTGTGTTCACCATGTGCCTTCTCACTTGAGAGAGAGAGAGACCCTGAACTTCACCGGCCTTCTTGAATCAAGGTATCTTTCCCTGGATGCCTGTGATTCGACATTTCTATAGACTTGTTTAACTGGGATATCTTCTGGGCCTTAGAATGTAAACTAGCAACTTATTACATTTCCTTTTTAAAAGCCATTTCATTTCTGGTATATTGCATTCCAGCAGCTAGCAAACTAGAACAGGGTACAAATAAATAAAATCGGAAATGGAAGAGGAGACATAACCACTGACCCTGCAGAAATAAAGGAGATAATGAGAGGATGTCATGAACAACTATATACTAATAAACTAGACAACACAGGTGAAAAGTACAACTTCCTAGAAAGGCATGAACAACCAACATTGACTCGAGAAGAAATATACAACCTCAACAAACCAATCATAAGTAAAGAGTTTGAGCCAGTCACCAAGAAGCTCCCCAAAACAGAGATGTCTGGGGACAGATGGCTTCACAGGTGAATTCTACCAAGCACTGAAGAAAGAATTAGGACCAATTCTGCTCAAACTCTTCAAAAAAGTTGAAGAGAAAGGAAGGCTATCTAACTCATTCTTTGAAGTCAACATCACCCTCATATGAAAGCCAGAAGAAAAAGTTACTGACCAATCTCTCTAATGAATACAGATGCAAAAATCCTCAACAAAATTCTTGCAAATCGAATCCAGCAGCACATTAAAAGAATTATATACCATGACCAAGTAGGAGTTATTCAGGTACGCAAGGATGGTTGAACATAAGAAAATCAATTAATGTAATACACCAAATCAACAAATCAAAGCAGAAAAACCACATGATCATCTTGATTGATGCAGAAAAGGCATCTGACAAAATTCAACATCCATTCTTGATGAAAACACTTCAAAGGGTAGGAACAAAAGGGAACTTCCTCAACATGAGAAAAGGAATATATGAAAAACCCACAGCTAACATCATACTCAATGGGGAAAGACTGAAAGCTTTCCCCCTAACATTAGGAATAAGACAGGTATGTCCACTGTCACCACTGTTATTCAACATTGTGCTAGAAGTTCTAGCCAGAGCAATTAGACAAGAAAAAGAAATAAAAGGCATCCAAATTGGAAAGAAAGAATTAAAACTCTCACTGTTAGCAAATGATATTACATTATATATCAAAAACCCTGAAAAATCCACAGCAAAGCTACTACAGGTAATAAATGAGTACAGCAAAGTGGCAGAGTATAAGATCAACACTCAAAAATCAGTAGTGTTTCTGTATATTAGTAATGAGCAATATAAGGAGGAAATCAAGAAAAAAATTCCATTTACAATTGCAACCAAAACAATAAAATATTTAGGAATAAATTTAACTACGGATATAAAAGACCTATACAAAGAAAACTACAATAAATTGCTAAAAGAAATCATAGAAGACCAAATAAATGGAAAGGTGTCATGGTCAGGTTCATTGTCAACTTGGCCAAGTGGTAGTACCTGTTTATCTGGTTGGGCAAGTGCTGACCTGTCTGTTGCTATGAGACCATTTCATAGAATTAAATCATGATCACGTTGGCTGGAGCCACAGCTGATTCCATTTGTAATCAGCTAAGGGGAGTGTCTTCTGCAATAAGTGATGCTTAATCTAATCACTGGAAGCCTTTTAAGGAGGATTCAGAAAGGACAGGCTCTCTTCCTGCTTTGGCTGGCAAGCCTCTCCTGTGGAGTTCGTCCAGATCCTCCACTGGAATCGTCAGCTTCATAACCTACCCTACAGATTTTGGGACTCTACGTTCCGATGGTTACATGAGACACTTTTATAAATTTTGTATTTACGGATATTTCCTGTTGATTCTGTTTCTCTAGAGAACCCTAACTAATCCAATTTGGTATGAGGAGTGGTTCTTAAGAAACAGAATCTTAAAAATGGGTTTTTATGAATGCTCTTCTACTCTGACTGGACTCAAAGGCACTAAGGACTCTGATTCCCATAATCAGAAATGACACTGCCAATCTATGGAGTGAGTTGACAAAAGAGATAGTCAAAATATCACCATTTGATTCTTCTAATGCTTTGCTTGTACAAGGCTCTGGGGGATAATGTTTTTGACACCTTAATGGAGTTTTGTGGAAATAGGAGGTATAGAGATATTGGCTGGTTGTTGTTAGATACACTGGATACATTAATGAGTGAAAGGGATGGGCTTAAGTCTTCAAATGAGAAGCTTAAGTGCCTTCTGACAGATGTAGAACTTTCTATGAGTGTCCTGAAGGAAAATCGTATTTCCTAGTAGCCGTAGACTTGAGATCTCAGATAATCAGATTCAAAATCTTTTTGTTAGAGTAGCAACTTTACAACATAAAGTGAAATCTCAATCTTACATTGTGTCTGCTGTTAAAGTGAGGGCATATATTGGAAAGGAGTGAAACCCTGCAAAATGGGATGGCAACATATGGATTGATAACAATGTCGGGGGCGAGGTTGAAACCCTAGATCATGCTGAGTCTTCTCTATATAACCCTGTAATAGTCTGCCCTGAGGACATAGCCACACCCTCCAGCCTGCCTTGAGGAGTTGGCCACTGTCCTAGTTTGCTAGCTGCCGGAATGCAATATACCAGAAACAGAATGGCTTTTAAAAAGGAGAATTTAATAAGTTGCTAGTTTACAGTCCTAGGCCAAGAAAATGTTCCAATTAAAACAAGTCTATAGAAATGTCCAATCAAAGGCATCTAGGGAAAGATACCTTGGTTCAAGAAGGCCGATGAAGTTCAGGATTTCTCTCTCAAGTGGAAGGGCACATGGCAAACACAGTCAGTTTCTTTTTCATCTGGAAAGGCACATGGTGAACATGGTCAGGGTTCATCTCTCATCTGGAAGGGCACATGGCGAGGACAGCGTCATCTGCTACCTTCTCCTGGCTTCCTGTTTCAAGAAGCTCCCCGGAAGGCATTTTCCTTCTTCATCTCCAAAGGTCACTGACTGGTGGACTCTGCTTCTCATGGCTATGTTGTTCAGCTCTGCTATTTCTGAATCTCTCTTTCTCCAAAATGTTTCCTCTTTTATCGAATTCCAGTAAACTAATCAAGACCCACCCAAATGGGTGGAGACATGGCTCCACCTAATCCAGCTTAACAACTATTCTTGATTAAATCAGATCTCCAGGGAGATGATCTAATTACTGTTTCAAGCATACAGTGCTGAATAGGGATTAGAAGAAATGGCTGCCTTTACAAAATGGGATTAGGATTAAAACATGGCTTTTCTAGGGTACATGCATCCTTTCAAACCAGCACAGCCACCCAACATCCACTTGAAGGGATTAGCCCTAGTGTGATTAATCCTGTTTCACCATATGAAACTGCAAATGAAGGCCCTGAAGCAAATGGCTTGGAAGATATTTCTAATTCTTTTCATGACCCATCCCCACTACCCCTCATTTCTTCCAGACCTGTAACTAGACTAAAGTCCCAACAGGTCCGTAAAGGTGAGGTATAAAGTATCACACATGAGGAGGTACATTATACTCCAAAAGAACTGAGTGAGTTTTCCAATTTATATAGACAGAAATCGGGGGAATATGTATGGCAATGGATTTTAAGGTGTGGGATAATGGTGGGAGGAAAATAAGCCTACATCAGACTGAATTTATTGCTATGGGCCCACTAAGCAGAGACTCTGCATTCAATGTTATAGCTCGAGAGGTTAGAAAAGGCATTAATAGTTTGTTTGGATGACTGGTTGAAACATGGATCAAAAGGTGGCCAACATTACCTGAGGTTGAAATGCCAGAACTGCCAGGGTATAGTGTAGATGAAGGGATCCAGAGGCTTAGAGAGATTGGGATGTTAGAGTGGATTTATCATGCAAAGCCTGCTCTTACACCCCAGGAATGTCCAGAAGATCCACCTTTAACCAAAACATTGAGAAATAAATTTGTGAGACTAGCACCATCATCCCTGAGGAGTTGTGTAGTTGCACTTATCTGTAGGTCAGATATTACTGTGGGAACTGCTGTCACTGAGCTGGAATCCTTAAACTCAATGGGGATGACCCGATCCCAAATTGGAAGCCAGGCGGCAGCACTTAATTGCCAAAGACAGGGTGGATGTGGCTATTATAATAGACAGCAAACTCAAAGCATGAGTCAAAATAAACTGACTCACAGAGATCTGTGTCGTTGGCTAGTAAATCATGGGGTACCTAGAAATACAATACATGGGCAGTCTACTAAGTTCTTGTTTGAGCTGTATAAACAAAAGTTCTAGGTCAAGTGAACAGAAGTCTAACCTGAATTGCAAAAACAGAGAGTCATGTCCCCTTAATCAATGTCCAGACTTGAGACAGTTTACAGACCCAAAGTTCCTTCAATGCAAGGGGAGGCCAGGTCCCTTTGGGAGAGAACCCTGTTACATTGCCACAAATTTATACCATTAATCTTCCTTCAAGCCTTCCCCAAGGAGACCGATGTCCTTTTACCAGGATAACTATGCACTGGGGAAAAGGAAATGATCAGATATGTCGGGGATTACCAGACACTGGTTCAGAAGTGATACTAATTCCAGGGGACCCAAAACGTCACTCTGGTCCACCAGTTAGAGTGGGGGCTTATTGAGGCCAGGTGATCAAAGGAGTTTTAGCTCAGGTCTGTCTCACAGTGTGTCCAGTGGGCCTCCAGACCCATTCTGTAGTTATTTGCCCCATTCCAGAATGTATCATTGGAACAGACATACTGAGCATCTGGCAGAATCCCCATACTGGCTCTCTAACTCATGCAGTGAGGGCTATTATGGTGGGAAGGGCCAAGTGGAAGCCACTAGAACTGCCCCTACCTAGCAAAATAGTAAATCAGAAGCAATACCGGATTCCTGGAGGGATTGCAGAGATTACTGACACTCTTAAGGACTTGAAGGATACCACATTCCGATTCAAAGCTTATTTGGCCTGTGCAGAAAACAGATGGGACTTGGAGGATGACAGATGATTATCATTAAGTTCAACCAAGTGGTAACTCCAACTGCAGCTGCTGTTCCAGATGTGGTATCACTGCTGAGCAAATCAGTACATCCCCTGGTACCTGGTATGCAGCTACTGATCTGGCAAATGCTTTTTTCTCAACAGCTGTTAGTAAGGACCACCAGAAACATTTTGCTTTCAGCTGGCAAGGTCAGCAATATACTTTCACTGTCCTACCTCAGTGGTATATCAACTCTCCAGCCCTATGTCAGAATCTTGTCCGCAGGGACCTTGATCATTTCTCCCTCCCACAAGACATTACACTGGCCCATTATACTGATGATATCATGTTGACTGGACCTAGTGAGCAAGAAGTAGCAACTACTCTAGACTTACTGGTAAGGCATTTGTGGGTCAGAGGATGGGAGATAAATCCAACAAAAATACAGGGGCCTTCCACCTCAGTGAAATTTCTAGGTGTCCAGTGGTGTGGGACATGTTGAGTTATTCCTTCTAAGGTGGAGGATAAATTGCTGCATCTAGCCCCTCCTATGACCAAAAAAGAGGCACAATGGCTAGTAAGTCTCTTTGGATTTTGGCAACAACATATTCCTCATTTGAGTGTGCTACTCCAGCCCGTTTACCAAGTGACCAGAAAAGCTGCTAGTTTTGAGTGGGGACCTGAACAAGAGGAGGCTCTGTGACAGGTTCGGGCTGTTGTACAAGCTGCTCTGCTACTTGGACCATATGCTCCAGCAGATCCAATGGTGCTGGAAGTGCCAGTGGCAAATAGAGAATCTGCTTGGAGGCTTTGGCAGGCCTGTATAAGAGAATCATAATGCAGACCCTTAGGATTTTGGAGCTAAGCCTTACCATCTGCTGCAGATAACTACTCTCCTTTTGAGAAACAGCTTTTGGCCTGCTACAGGGGCCTTAGTAGAGACTGAATGCTTAACGATGGGCCACCAAATTACCATGAGACTTGAGTTGCCTATCATGAGCTGGGTGTTGTCTGACCCACCAAGTCACAAAGTTGGGTGTGGCAGCAGCACGCTATCATAAAATTGAAATGGTATACATGAGATGGGGCCAGAGCAGGTCCTGAAGGCACAAGTAAGTTACATGAGGAAGTGGCCCAAATACCCATGGCCTACACTCCAGCCACATTACCTTCTCTTTCCCAGACCAGAGCTATGGCCTCTTGGTGAGTTCTTTACAGTGAACTGACTGAGGAAGAGAAAACTCAGGCCTGGTTTACAGATGGTTCAGCATGACATTCAGGTTCCATCTGAAAGTGGACAGCTGCAGCACTACAACCCCTTTCTGGGGTGTCCTTCAAGGATAATGTGGAGGGGAAATCCTCCCTGTGAGGAGAACTTAGAGCAGTGTACCTGGTTGTTCATTTTGCTTGGAAGGAGAACTGGCCAGATGTGCATCTGTATACTGACTCATGGGCTGTTGCTAATGGTTTGGCTAGAAGGTCAGGGACTTGAAAAGACCATAATTGGAAAATTGGTGGCAAAGAGGTCTAGGGAAAAGGTATGTGGATAGAACTTTCTGAGTGGGCTAAAAACATGAACATATTTGTGTCCCAAGTGAATGCACACCAGAGGGTGACTTCAGCAGAGGAAGATTTTAATAACCAAGTGGATAAGATGATCCGTTCTGTGGATACCAGTCAGCATCTATCCCCAGCAACTCCTGTCATTGCCCAGTGGGCTCATGAACAAAGTGGTTATGGTGGTAGGGATGGAGGTTATGCATGGGCTCAGTAACATGGACTTCCATTCACCAAGGCTGACATGCCTTCAGCCACTGCTGAGTGCCCAATCTGCCAGCAGCAGAGACCCACACTCAGCCCCCCATATGGCACCATTCCCTGAGGTGACCAGCCGGCTACATGGTGGCAGGTTGATTACATTGGACCATTCCCTTCATAGAAGGGGCAGCGGTTTGTTCTAACTGGAACAGATTCATACTCTGGATATGGGTTTGCTTTCCCTACATGCAGTGATTATGCCAAAACTGCCACCCATGGGCTTACAGAATGTGTCATCCATGGTCATGATATTCCACACAGCATTGCTTCTGATCAAGGAACACACTTCACAGCAAATGAAGTGTAGGAATGGGCACATGCACATGGAATTTTCTGGTCTTACCACTGTCCCCATCATCCAGAAGCAGCTGGACTGATAGAACAGTAGAATGGCCTTTTGAAAACTCAATTATGGTGCCAACTAGGTAGCAATACCTTGAAGGACTTGGGTAATGTTCTCCAGGATGCTGTGTATACTCTGAATCAGCGTCTGCTGTATGGTGTTGTTTATCCCATAACCAGGATCCATGGGTCCAGGAACCAAGGGGTAGAAATGGGAGTGGTACCACTCACTATTACCCCTAGTGATCCACTAGGAAAATTTTTTGCTGCCTGTCTCTGCAACACTGAGCTCTGCTGGTCTACAGGTTTTAGTTCCAAAAGGGGGAGGGCTTCCACCAGGAGAAACACAATGACACCACTGAACTGGAATCTAAGATTGCCACCTGGTCACTCTGGGCTACTCATGCCCCTGGATCAACAAGCCAAGAAGGAGATTACATTTTTGGCTGGGGTGATTGACCTTGACTATCAGGGGTAAATAAGACTGCAATTACACAATGGAGGTAAAGAAGAGTTTTCCTGGAATATAGGAGATCCCCTAGGGCATCTTTTAGTACTACCATGCCCTGTGATTAAAATCAGTGGAAAGAAGGGGAGGGTTGAGGGGTATGGTATGTAAGAATTTTTTTCTGTTGTCTTTTCATTTCTTTTTCTGAATTGATGCAGATGTTCTAAGAAATGATGATGATGAATAGCAACTATGTGATGATATTGTGAATTACTGATTATATATGCAGAATGGAATGATCATATGTTAAGAATGTTTACGTCTGTTGTTATATATTTTTTTAATTTATAAATTAATTAAAATCAATGGAAAACCGCAACAACCCAATCCAGGCAGGACTACCAATGGCTCTAAAACTTCAGGAATGAAGGCTTGGGTCACCCCACCAGACAAAGAACCAAGGCCAGCTGAAGTGCTTGCTGAGGGTAAAGGATACATGGAATGGGTAGTGGAAGAAGGTAGTGATAAATATGAATTATGACCACGTGGTCAGTTACAGAAACAAGGACTGTAATGCTGTTTTGTTCATGTTATACTATTTAAGTTGTAAGATATCAAGTTTAAGAATGAATATTACCCAAGGACTTACACCCTATTCTGGAGAGATTTAATGTGTTTCCGGTTATATTCGGGAGAGTTGAGTATTGTTAGGTGAAAGAAAGATGTGTTTTATTGTTTTTTATTTAGAAATTAGGTATGGTTTAGGGCGATATGTATAGCTGCCACGTTGACAAGGGGTGGACTGTCATGGTCAGGTTCATGTATCAACTTGGCCAAGTGGTGGTACCTGTTTGTCTGGTTGGGCACGTGCTGGCCTGTTTGTTGCTATGAGGACATTTCACAGAATTAAATCATGATCACATCAGCTACATCCACAGCTGATTCCATTTGTAATCAGCCAAGGGGAGTGTCTTCTGCAATGAATGATGCTTAATCTAATCACTAGAAGCCTTGTAAGGAGGATTCAGAAGAGACAGGCTCTCTTCCTGCTTCGGCTGGCAATCCTCTCCTGTGAAGTTCATCCAGACCCTCTATTGGAATTGTCAGCTTCCCAACCTGCCCTACAGATTCTGAACTCTACATTCCCATGGTTATGTGAGACACTTTTTATAAATTTTATATTTACAAATATTTCCTGTTGCTAATGTTTCTCTAGAGAACCCTAACTAATACTAAAGGGCATACTGTGTTCATGGATTGGAAGACTAAATATAGTTAAGATATCAAATCTACCTAAATTGATTTACAGATTCCAAGCAATCCTAAAAACTTACTATGCAGAAATAGAAAAACCAGTAACCAAATTTATTTGGAAGTGCAGGGTGTCCTGAAGAGCTAAAAATGTCTTGAGAAAGAAAAATGAAGCGGGAGGTCTCACACTACCTGACTTTAAGGCATATTATGAAGCTACAGTGGTCAAAACAGCATGGTACTGGCATAAAGATAGATATACTGACCAATGGAATCAAATAGAGTGTTCAGATATATACCCTCTCATCTGTGGACAACTGATCCTTGATAAGCTAGACAACCCAACTCACCTGGGACAGAGTAGCCTCTTCAATAAATGGAGCTTAGAGACGTGGATATCCATATGCACAAGAATGAAAGAGGATCCACATCTCACAACTTATACCAAAGTTAACTCAAAATGTATCAAAGACCTAAATATTAGAGCTAAGATCTTAAAACTTTTAGAACAAAATGTAGGAAAATATCTTATAAAACTTGTAACAGGAGGCTGTTTCCTAGATCTTACACCCAAAGCACAAGCATTGTAGAAAGAAATAGATAAGTGGGAACTCCTCAAAACTAAACACTTTTGTGCATCAAGGAACTATGTCAAGAAAGTAAAAAGGCAGCTTATACAATGGCTATTAGGGAAATGCAAATCAAAACCACAATGAGATATCATCACACACCCACTAGAATGGCTATTACAAAAAAAGACAAAAAACAGAAAGCATTAAGTGCTGGAGAAGATGTGGAGAAAGAGGCACACTTATCCACTGTTGGTGGGAATTTAAAATGGTACAACTGTTGTGGAAAGCAGTTTGGCATTTCCACAGGAAGCTAAGTATAATAGCCATATGATCCAGCAATACCATTGCTAGGTTTCTATTCAGAGAATATGAGGACAAGGACACAAACGGACATTTTCACATCAATGTTTATAGCAGCATTATTTACAATTGCCAAGAGAGAGAAACTGTCCACATGTCTATCAATAGATGAGTGGCTAAACAAGCTGTAGTATATACATACAATGAAATATTACACAGCTGTAAGACAGAATAAAATCATGAAGCATGCAACAACATGGATGGATCTTGAACATTATGTTGAGTGAAATTAGCCAGAAACAAAAGGCCAACTACTATATAGTCTCACTGATATGAACTAACATATTGAATGAACTGGGAGAATTTCAGTTAAGAACACAGGTTATCAGGAGATAGAAATAGGGTAGAGATTGGGTAATTGGTGCTAAAGGAATACAGATTGTGCAACAGGATTGATTGTAAAAAGTCAGAAATGGATAGCACAATACCACTTGATTGTAGCACAATAATGTAGGGACACTGAATGAAGCTGAATGTGAGTATGATAGAGGGAGAAGGGCTGGGGGCATGTATGAAACCAGAAGGGAAGACAGAGGATAAAGACTGAGATGATATAATGTAGGAATGCCTAGAGGATACAATGATGGTGACTAAATATAAATTAAAAATGTGTTTGCTTGAGGAAGAACAGAGGAATGTCACTAGTGCAGGGGGTTGAAAATAGATGGTATATGGGAAAAAGTACAATCAATGCAAGTTAGGGTCTTCAACGGTAACACTGAATGTAACTAAGGCATTATGCCAAAACTAAATGTCAACAGGCAGGGGGATTGGGAAAGAGGTATGGATTCTTTGTGGAAGAAAAGGAAATGTCTTCAGATACAGAGTATGGTGGCAAAGGCATATATATATATATATATATATATATATATATATATATATATATATATACACACAGGCTGTATTGTATTGAGGTAGTTTACAAGTTTAACCTCAGTATTATTGTGTAACTTTATGAATTTATGTGTATAACTTTATGCATTCATGCATATTACTCTGTGTATTTGTGTGTGTGCTTGTTTGAAAGGATGTATGTCCCCTAGAAAAGCCATGTTTTAATCAAAATCCCATTTCATAAAGGCAGAATAATCCCTATTCAATACTGTATGTCTGAAGTTGTAATCAGATCATCTCCCTGGAGATGTGATTTAATCAAGAATGGTTGTTAAACTGGATTAGATGATGACATGTCTCCACCCATTTGGGTGGGTCTTGAGAAGTTTCTGGAGTCCTATAAAAGAGGAAACATTTTGGAGAATGAAGGAGATTCAGAGAGAGCAGAGAAGAATGACATAGCCACGAGAAGCAGGGAACCCACAAGCCAGCAACCTTTGAAGATGAAGAAGGAAAATGCCTCCCCAGGAGCTTCATGAAACAGGAAGCCAGGAGAGAAAGCTAGCAGTTGACGGTGTGTTCACCACGTGCCTTTCCAGATGAGAGAGAAACCCTGAATGTGTTTGCCATATGCCTTCTCATTTGAGAGAGAGACCCTGAACTTCATTGGCTTTCTTGAACCAAGGTATCTTTTCCTGGATGCCTTAGATGGACATTTTTTTAGACTTGTTTTAACTGGGACATTTTCTCGGCCCTAGAGCTGTAAACTAGCAATTTATTAAATTCCCCTTTTTAAAAGCCATTCCATTTCTAGTATATTGCATTCTGGCAGCTAGCAAACTAGAACAGTGTGCATCACTTTATAAATTTATGTATTCATAAAAGTTTAAAATTGCTAAGCTTTCTTACAGGAAGAAAAGCAGAATGTCTGCTGTGCTGTAAATCACGTCCAGGCTTACTCAACATATCCGAAGATATCAGTGTGCAATGGGGAGACCGCCAGGCCTATTTCTTGTCATGCCTAGGAGCTGCCCTTATCTTGGACAAAAGAGTTCAGCTAAGGGCCAGACAGTAACTCCCACCCTGCAAGTTCTGTCTCTGTACTTTTCCAGTGTTTACCACCTGTTCCCTTAGAAACTCCCGTCTTGCTCACTAGCCTCTATAATCTAGAAACAAAGAATATTCGGGGCTCAGACTTTGGGCAGAGAGTCCTCTGGATCTGCCGGCAATAAAGTTTTGGCTACTTCTCAGAGGCTCAAGTGCTTTCTTGGGTGAACAGAATTTTCCCAACTTCAGGATTATGTGTGAATAAAACTATTTAAAAATGAACAGAGAGAAATAAGTACTAAAGAAAATATGGAGAAAGAGATTTACCTATTCACCATCGGCAGGGAAATGATAGGTACAGCCCCTTGGAGGACAGTGTGGTGGTTCTACAGGAGAACAGGGGTGGGTTTGCCATATGATCCTGAAACCCCACTGCTCAGCATATACCTGGAGGAGCTGAGTGTGCAGGCAGGAATGGACATCAGCATACTGATATCTCTGGCAGCAGTGTTCATTTGCACATTGGTATCTCTGGTAGCAGTGTTCATGATCCACAATCAATGAAGATGGCCTAAGGGTACAACAAATGAAGAATGGAAGGGGAATCTAGGCTGTATACATACAATGGACTACTGAGTGGCCACAAGAAGGAATGAACCTGTGAGGCATGCAACTAGATGAATGAACCTTAAGAGCTGTATGTTAAATGAAATGTCAGGAACAAAAAGACAAATATTATCATGCCTCAAATATATAGATTAACTGTAATATAAAAATTCGGTGAACTAAAGTTGAGAGCATGGGATACCAGGTTGGGGCATATTGTAAGCTCTTACAGCAGTCATATATATTCAAGAGATGCAACTGTTAGTGCTGAATTCTCAGATACTGAGATGTCTGTACATAACAAACATCCAAAAACGTCACAGGAAGTGTTTAAAAAGCTGAAAAAGTGATCAGATATCCAGTAGAGATATGAATGAAGTTGATCAGGATAGGACTAAGGTATATCAGAAGACTGGGTAAAGGATGATATCATCCATATTTTAAAACTTCAACTTCTTTGTGAGACTAAAGGGAGAGATGTTTATTTGGTGCAAAATTTATTTTGGCTAGTGCATTTCCTAATTTAACTTGTATGGTCAGTTTAACGGAATACCAT
>PVIY010051805.1:0-15496 GCA_004026745.1 Myrmecophaga tridactyla | reverse complement strand
ATAAATAATAGGGGGAACAAATGTTAAAATAAATTTAGTTTGAAATGCTAGTGGTAAATGAAAGCAAGGGGTAAGGGGTATGGTATGTATAATCTTTTTTTTCTCTATTATCGTTTTATTTCTTTTTCTGTTGTCTTTTTATTTCTTTTTCTAAATCGATGCAAATGTTCTAAGAAATGATGAATATGCAACTATGTGACAATATTAAGAATTACTGATTGTATATGTAGAATGGAATGATATCTTAATGTTTTTTTGTTAATTTTTTTTAATAAATAAAAAAAGTTAAAAAAATAAATAAATAAATGGTTAGCCTGGGGCAGAGGGGACTGTGGGCAGAGGCAGTCCTAAACTCACTGGTTGGCTCCTTCCTTTTGGAGAAATGCTCTCCTTGTCATAGTCATCCAGCAGGAAGCCAGGTGTAGTCCCCATAATGTTATAGTGCCCCTGCTGCCCTTCAAGATCATTCCTTGATGAGTGACAGCACCACAGAAATATTCCCATTCATTTAACAAAGTACTTACTGACACTCACTATGTACTAGGCATGACTTCAGTGATAGGGATAAAATGGTATGCAAAGATACATTTTTCCTTGCCCTCATGAAGCTCACAGTTTCATGTGGTGAGAGACAGATACTTATCAAATAATCATACAAATAAATGTTATATTGAAACTTTAACAAGTGTTTCAAAGGGAAGGTGCACAATACTATAAGAACATATTAAGAAGACTTTTCTAAGAAAGAAATGGTTGTGCTGAAATGCAGGAAATTAGAAGTTAACTGCTTGAAGGAAGGGTATTTCATTACAGATATAGAAATCATTAGGTTTTTGCAAAGATCCCTTGTTTCGAATGGGCCATCCTGTAAGATGGAGGGTTAGTCCAAGATCAGAATCTTGCACACACTTTACAGTCGATCTGGATATCTCCTTTCCTAACTGGAAACTTCCCTAACAAGGTCCATATTTCAGGTCAAAGATAGTACTTCTATCTTTAAACATAAGATGCTTTACAGACACACACACACACACACGCGCGCGCGCGCACACACACACACACGCAGCTACCTATTTATCCAATTATAACTCCAACCAAGTATATATTTATCCATCTATTCATCCATTACCCATTCAGATGTCTATTTAATCACACCTCATACCAATCACCAATACATTGTTTGTCCACAGACTACCATTCACCTATCCATGTATCTATATATCTACACATATTCCATTTTTTCGATGTGATTACATATTCATTTGTCCATCCACCCACCCACCTATTCATCCATTCATTTACACATGCAACAATTTATTCATTTATGTATATGTCCATATATCCATTGATTCATTTATCCTTCCCTCCTATCAACCAACTAATCATTTATCCATGTATCTACCCATCCATCCATCCATCCATCCATCCATTCATCCATCGTCCATTTAACCATTAATGTATTCATCTAGATGCCCGTCCATATTAATTTTATATTGCTGCTGTGACAAATTATCATAAACCTGGTGGCTTAAAACAACACAGATTTATTATATTACAGTCCTAGAAGTCAGAATTCTGAAGTGGTCACATTGGGCTAAAATGACAAAGAAACAGCAGGGCTGCAGTCTTTGTAGAGGCTCTAGGGAAGACTCCCTTTCCTTACCTTTTCCAACTTTTAGAGTTTGCCTGCATTCCTTGCTATTGGACCTCTCTTCCATCTTCAATGCCAGCAGTGGAACAATTTCAAATCCCTCTCTCTGACTTTTCTGTCTCTACCAGTTATAAGGACCCTTGGGGTTATATTGGGTTCATCAGAATAATCCAGAATAATCTTCCACTTCAAGGGCAGCTGATTAGTAACCTTAATTCCATCCACAAGCTTAATTATCCTTTTCCTTGTGACTTAACATATTTACAAGCTCCAGAATTAAGACAAGGACATCTTGGGGCAAGGGGAATTTATGCTGCCTAACACCATCCATCCATTTCAGCTTTCATTCATCCATTCATTCATTCATTAATCCAACTTTTTCTTCATCCACTAATGCATCTGTTTGGTTATCCATTTGCTCATTTATATATCTATTGTCTGTATATATCATCTGTCATCCACCTATCAATCTATCCATCCATCCAATTGTCCATTTATTTATCCATCCAGACTATTAATCATTCATTTGCACACCATCCATTCATCAGTTATATTGGCCATCTGTCCTAATTTTGTTATTTTCCTTTATTCATCTCACCATCCACGCACCCATCAACCATTCATGCACCCATTTACCTATCTACCTAACCATTTTTATACTCACTCATGAGCTACTCTTATCTGTCTTGCCTCTGACCCTTTAATTAACTAGATAGGATCTTCCAAGACCCTAAACACACACACACACACACACACACACACACACACATACACACAATTTGGACCTACTTACCAAAACAGGTGATTCTATCTGAATCTTTGATCTGCACCATTTTTTTCTCAGTCATCTCTTTTCTGATCCTTACTCCAATGACTTGGAGCTCCTGGTTCCTAGCCCAGATTCCATTTGTTCTGTGGCACTTTGTATTGTCTGTATGCCAATGGGTCTCCCTGGGATCTTACTTAGTTTATTGAGCCCTACCTGTGTTGATTCTGCCTATGTTGACTCTGACTGCCCTTCCCCTGGGTATTTCCAGAAGAAGCAGGGGAGATAAACAACTCTGCAATATGTGAGCGCTTCTGTAGAGGAGGTGCTGGATTTGATCTGTATTTCTAATTTTTTTCCTTCCACCCTTCCTCACCATGAGGAGGTCTGGATGAAAACCATCCTCCCACTCTTAAAGGTTTTTCCCCTAGGAAGTAAGATAAATAGTACTGGAAAATAGTTTGGTATAATTGTCATAAAAACATTTTTCGAATACTTGAATAATGATAAAAGCCATTTATGGATTTCAAAGCTGCCATTATATTAGGAAAACTAAATAAATATGGTTAACTTTATTTATTATGATAAGTTTGTTTTTCTCCCAGACTTTCCTCACTCCCACAGCTACAATTAATAAGGTGAGACAGCATATACCATTGAAGTAAAAGCATAAATATGGCAATAACTATAAAATCACCACTCACAAGCACTACCATAATTTATAGTTGTCAGAACCTTTAATGGTCTCTCACCACAGGAGTAGACATAGATAAGGTGGGCTGTGGGCTGTGTGAAATTCCCAGTGCTCGGCTAAAATGCCACCCCGTGCTCTGTTGCTCAAGAGAGTATGTCAGAATGCAAACAAATAGGAGTGACATTATTATAAGAATAACTGCTCCCATTTATTAATAAAAAGGTAAATCACTCACAGACCCTGATACTTTATATATGATTAGTAGCAAATTAATTGCATAATTAATATACCTCATTACTGGCCATGTCAAGACATGACCATTGAGAACTGGCTAGATGACTGCTAGATTCCTATACAGTTGAAAGATCAAAAATCCATGATTGTACCTAAACGAATAAAATATCTAGGAATTAATTTAACCAAAGAGGCAAAAAACTTGTATGCTGAAAGCTACACAATACTGCCAAAAGTAATTAAAGAAGAGCTAAATAACGGAAAGACGTCCCGTGTTCATGATTGGAAGACAGTATTGTTAAGATGTCAATACTACTCAAGGCCAACTTACTGATTCAATGAAATCCCTATCAAAAACCCAGCTGGTGTTTTTGCAAAAATATAAAAGCCAATCCTTTAATTCATATAGAATTGCATAGTCAAAACCAATTTGAAAAAGAAGAACAAAGTTGGAGTTCTCATACTTCCTAGTCTTAAAACTTACTACAGAACTACAGTAATCAAAACAGTGTAGTTTTGACATAAGAGTCAACATATGGACCAATGCAATAAAATAGAGAGTTGAGAAATAAGTTGGGGTGCAAGGGTAATTCAGTGGTAGAATTCTCACCTGCCATGCAAGAGACTGCATTTGATTCCCGGACCATGCACTTCCCAAAACAAACAAGCAAACAAAAACAAACAAAGAAATGAAAATTCAGCAAAATGGTGCTGCAATAAGGGGATAGTCACATGGGAAAAAAAATGAAATGTGTCCACTGCCATACAGCATACAAAAAAAAAAAATCAACAAATGCATAGTCAGTTGATTTTCAACAAGGGTGCCAAGCCAATTCAATGGAGAAAGAATACTCTTTAACAAAAGTTGCTTGGAAAACTGGATATCCACATGCAAAAGAATGAAGATGAACCCCTACCTCATACCATATACAAAAATTCACTCAAAATGGATCAATGACCTAAATTTAAGAGCTAAAACAACAAAACCCTTAGAGATAACATAGAGGAAAATCTTCATAACCTTGCAATGGATTCTTAGATACAACATCAAAAGCATGAGGAACAAAAGAAAAATTAGATCAATTTGACTTCATCAAAACTAAAAATTTGGGCAGACCATGGTGGCTCAGCAGGCAAGAATGCTTGCCTGCCATGCTATATGACCCAGGTTCGATTCCCGGTGCCTGCCCATGTGAAAAAAAAAAAAACTAAAAACTTTTGTGTGACAAAGGATATTATCAAGAAAGTGAAAAGACAATCTACAGAATGGGGGTAATAGTTGCAAGTCATGTATTTGATAAAAGTTTAGTATTCAGAATATATAAAGAACTTCCACAGCTCAACAACAAACACAAATAAAAAATGAGCAAAAGACATACAAATGGGCAATAAGAACATGAAAAGATGCTAACATCATTAGTCATCAGAGAAATGCAAATCAAAGCCACAAAGAGATACCACTTCACATTTATGATGATGGCTATTATTAAAAAATGGAAAATAACAAGTGCTGGTGAGATTGTGGAGAAATTGGAACCCTTGTGCATTGCTAGTGGATATGTAAAATGGTGCAGCTACTGTGGAAAATAATTTGGCGGTTCCTCAAGAAATTAAACATAGAATTACCATTTGACCCAGTAATTCCACTCTTAGCTATCTACCCTAAAAAAGCTGAAAGCAGAGACTAAAACAGATACTTATACACCAATGTTCATAGCAGTATCATCTACAATGGTGGAAACAACGCAAGCGTCCATCAACAAGGTGAATGGATAAACAAAATGTTTATATCCATATCCAACTAGTATATACATACAATGGAATATTACTTGGCCAGAAACAAAGGAATGAAGTTCTGATACATTATACAACATGATGCCTTGAAACAATATACCTTGAAAACATTATGTTACATGAAATAAATCAAACACAAAAAGACAAATTTTGTATGATTCCACTTACATGGAATTTCTAGAATAAAGGAAATTCATAAGAGATAGACAGTAGATTAGATGTTACTAGGGCTGGGGGAAGAGGGAAATGAGGAGTTACTTACTCTGTTTGGGAAACAGAAAAATTGGCAATGGTTGTAATGGTAGTACAACATTGTAAATATAATTACAGTGACTGAATTGTACACTTAAAAGTGGTTAAAATGAATCCACGATGGACACAAGTTAGAATTGGAGTGAAATCATTTGGATTAGTCTGGGTAGATACAGGTCTTCTGCAGATACCATTCAGTTGTAGGGTGAGCCTAAATACCGCTACTTCTTCATGGAGGTCACAACTGGCCCATGAGGGCAAAGTCAGTATAGAAGCTTCTAAAACCTTTCAGGTGAGATTTATTGGAAACTATGCTGCTGTCAGAACCTTGGTCAAAAGAGTAACTCAGAAAGGAATGAAGAGGGGTAGTGCCCTGGAAATTCCCCTGACTTATCAGCAGTCTGGTCTTGGAAGATGTCAATTATTAGCAGTGGGAAGATTCTAAGGTCCCGAGTCAAAAGATTTTGAAATTACTGATACTTCAACAATGCGGGATTACTGGTTTATAAATACAGGTTCAGGCCATCACTAAGGCATATGCAAATTATACATAAAGGGTTTATAAATTGAAGTCCCACATATAAAACACTACACTTGACATCCTTAACAATAATTCTTAGATTTTTGCCAAAGCCCTTTCATATGATTCATCTCATTTGATACTGAGAAATTGCCTAGACAAGTCTTATCCAATTTTACAGATGAAGTTCCTAGCACAGAGAAATGACTACAGCTAGAGAATCAATGTCCAAACATAGCAGAAAGGTTCCACACTTCAAGCCATTCCTAGTTGATTGATATCTGAAGGAGCCCAGAATTGAGGATTCTGGGGCTAAATCCAGGATTAGTGAGAAAGAACATGAGGATAAATTAGCCTGAATTTCTCCATGAATGGAAGAAGGAGGGGTAGAAACAGGTGTGTCATGTATTTTCCATCACTTTTACAATGTTCTCCATTATTCAACCAACCTTCGCTGAGTACACACTCCATGCAAGTTTCTTGTTAGATGCTGAAAATAGCGAAAAAATATAAAAGACCAAAATATAGTTCTTCATCTCAAGCAGCTGATAGTTCAGTTAGGTGCACGCCACCATGTTCCAGCTGCTATCTACTCTACAGAAATACATTTCTTCTTCATCTGGAGAACACAGGTAGACTACATTGCTTAACTTTCCTTGTGGTTAGATGCGGCCATGTAAGTGAGTTCTGTCCAATGACATATGAGCAGAAGCGATGTGTCAATTCCAGACCAATACTTTTAAGAAGGGGGTGCATTCATGCCACAATCTCTCTTCCAACAAACTAGATGCAGAGATGAGACCCTAGGATGGTGTAGTCATGTGGTTAAAGGAACCTGGATGCCTGAATCACCAGGTAGAGGATTGTGGCTTGCCAACTAGGAACTCTTTCCTCAAACTGTCGTATGAACAAGAAATAAACTTCCTTTTGTTGGAATCATTACTCTTTTGTGGCTATATTTGTCATAGCACCTAGGGAGTGCTACTTTATCTAATCTTGGTCTAAAGTGACCTGGCCTCTGTCAGCCTTCTCCCAACATAGTTCACATCCATCAGGATGAGCATTTATTCCATATTTTCAAGTTAAGTCAGGTGGGTACTCCACCACCCCAATCCCAGGAGTCTGCCTTTGAGAGGGGGTACCAAGGACATGTTGGGGATCCCTGCTTTATTCTATACTTATGAAGGAATGGTAGTTATGTTTCTTTTTGTCTAGAATGATGTCTTTTATTGTTGCTGTCAGACTTCAAGATTGGCATTGTATTGATTAACCAGAGCTGTTATAGACTCTGGAGTCACACAGCCCATGTGAAGCCCAAGTGGGTCTCCTAATCCATTCATCTCAAAGTTTAGAATGTATCGAATAAACTAGCACTTATGAAAACACAAATTGCCAGCTAGTCCCATCCCAAGATTTTTGATCCAATTGATTTGAATTGGAGCCAAAAATTTGTGTTTCTACAAAGTTGGTAATCCAAGGGCCGCACTTTGAGAACCATTCCCCTCAACTAAGCCAAATGCCTTTGTCAAGCTATGTTGCAGCTATTCATCTTTTTAAATTAGGATAAGACATCTGTATTCTGCAGATGTTTTTGTTCTTATGCATTTATGTGTGTTTTCTTTCCACTTTTCCTTCAGTAAAATCTCAGCCTTGTTCTTGCTTGTGATTCCTGGAGCAGGAGCCCAGGGGAACTTAAGATGCTGGACTGAACAACCATGTGTGTGATAATTACTGACCCACCACAGCATCTGGGCCTGTGGCTGATGGAAAGAGGTGGTGATACCTGTAGATGGTGCTGCCTTCCTTCTAGTGATGTGCCTCAGTGTTACAATCTGCAAAATGAGGATAATAACACCTCCTTTATGAAAGTCAAAAATGTTTTTTCATGTAAACACAAAACAATGCCTGGTGCATTCTAAGTCCTCAATAAATATTAGCTAATATGAACTGTCAGTATAACAGTCCATGTTTTATCAACATGGTGCATTCATTTTCTTCAAGGATTAAGGGTGTCCCTTCAACATTATTTCTTTCTATATATTCAAATAAGAAGCAAAAGAAGTCATAGGAGCTGGACTTTGGGGCATCCCGAACTTTACCTACATGGAAATTTTAAGAATCATTGACAAAAATGGGAATTGGTTAGAGAAATACAGCTTACTCTATCAGTCTGGTTCAAGTTGTTGATGGCTCATCTGAATTTTCTGTCACTAACAGGTCATGAACATGTAATCAACACATGTTTGTTGAATGGGACTGAAATAAGCCATATAGCAATTTAAAATATGTGGATGTAGATTATATGTTGAGAAAAGATTTAAAATTTTAGGCAAGCTTATACAATAACCATTATTGATTGATATCATCTATATCACCCAATAAATATATTATTTATCTATTGCCCAAAATTTGGTGGCTTAACAACAACAATAAACATTTATTATCTTATCTAATTTCTGTAAGTCAGGAATTTGGGAGTGACTTTGCTTGGTGACTAAGGGGTCTGTTATGAGGATGCAATCAAGTTGTTGGCTGGGGAATGTAGTCTTATCTGAAGACTTGAGTGGGGCTAGAGGATCCACTTCCAAGATGGCCATGCTCAGGGCTTTTGGCAAGAGGCCTCAGGTCCTTGCCACAGAGACCTCTCCAGAGGGCTGCTTGAGTGTCCTCATGACATGGCAATTGGCTCTCCCACTGCAAGTGATGCAAGAGAATTAGGTAGAAGCTACGATGTCATTTATGACCTAGCCTTGGAAGTCACTCTGTCATTTCTGCCATATCTTTTTGGTTGCACAGGTCAGCCCTATTTTATGGTGAGGGGCCACTATAAGGGTGTGGATCCTTGGAAGTGGAAATTTTGGGGGGCCATCTTGGAGGATGTTTACCACACTTAACCTCCACCAAAAACCTGGAAACTAATTAATTAATCTGAAAATTAGAGTGTTTTATTCCTAGAGTGTAAAACAGTTCTGCTTCCTTTGTTGTCAGTTTGCAGATGGTAGCCTTTTTAAATTGGTCAGTAATGCTGAAGAAGGAATTGCACACATAGAGGAAAGGAGTCTATAGCAACTTCAGGCTTAGAAAAAAAGCCTCAGCTTAAGTAAGTTTTTATAGCTAAAATGGTCTAACCATTGCTGTAAGAAAATACAGAGCTGAGCAAGAATCAAGGATTTATGGAGCTGTTTCAAAGTAAGGTGTTTTAAAAAAATCCTGCTCAAGAACATTTGAGGTGTTCATAGTTATTAATGGAGAGCAGAATCATAGTTATTAATGGAGAGCAGAATATTTTATATTCATAAACTCAGATTTTTAAATATCAAAATACTAGTAGGGCTATATATGAGTGAGAACAAAAGCTCTGCAGCACTTTAAGAGTTAAAGCCATCAGATTAATATCTAAGGGTTAGAAGTCATGTATCAGCAGAAGGCACTCTAAAAGACAGAAGGTCCTCCAGGCCAAAGACAAAAAGAACAAAAGGGGACTTCAATCGAATTAATGGATTAGTATGTTTCAAAAAGAGCATGTCATCAGAAGAGGAAAAGTCTACACAAAACATGGGAGAATAGAGGTCACAGAAAAGGATTCAATAATAATGTAGCAATTAATAATTTGTTGAGCAGTTACCATGTGCCAAGCACTTTGCATGAATCTGAATCAAGGAACTGTGAAGTTAAGTGACTTTCCTAAGTTTATAAGCAGGAAAGCTTTGAACTTGACCCAAAGTCTGTAGGCTTTACTCTTATTCAGTATTGTCCTGGTGAAGGGGTGCTTTTGGCCAGAGGTTCCCTTGTGGCAGATCCATCTCTGTTGGGGAGATAGAGGCCTTGCACTGTTCTACTCCATAATACTGGCCATTAGCATCATGCCATCACTGCCATTTGAGCCAGTTCCAGGTTCCAGAAGTCATCTGCCAATCATGGCTCCTGTTCTCACAGAGAGAGAACAAGGTTGTCATCTAATAAGACAGGCTGGGCTACACAGCAGGTTCAATTCTCAAGGGAGTTAAAAGAATCCAGTTTAATCATGAAATATTTCAAATGAAAATATTTCAAAAGAAAAGTACAGAAAATGATGATACCTCAACGTACCCCAAGAAATCTTTATTGATAGTCAACTATATTTGCTTCAGAGACCCTCCCTCTCTCTCTTAAAGAAATAAATTATTAAAGATATAGGGAAAGACCCTCACAACCCATCCCATCCCTCTCCCTCTCCCCACAGAGGTCACTACCACTGTGAAAATGATGTATATAACCCCTTGTGTTCTCACGATAATTTAGTAACCGCCATCTGGTTTACATACCTGTTCCCTGGGAGTTTGCTTAGAGACTTCTTACATTCAACAAGGCCAAGTTTCAGCACCTGCCAAGGGTCTTCTCTGTGCAGGTCACCTGAAGTGCCTGAAAACCTTTCAAGAGTTTGGCATTGGCATCACAGAGGAGCCCTTGGAGCCTAATTATTCTACACACATTCTTTCATTTCTTCTTTGGAAGTTACCTCCACACACTTTGGACTCTTCTCAGCGGCGAATCGCAGGCACACGAGTTTTGAGCTATAAGAGAGGACAGAAGTGATATTAGTCACCCTCCTCGTTTTACAGATGAAATCTGAGTTTATTTTTGCAAACTGCCATGAACCCCTCTGTGCCAACTCTGGGGAAATATATTCGTGATCTTGCAGGGGAATTCCATTTTTGGTAAGAAGTGAGATGTGATTCTGAAGGGATGCAGTTGATTTTCTTGCATGGTTTATTTTATTGGTCGTGGTCTAACCAGAAAACAAAAATGCTGGGAGGTTAAAACACAGGGTTTTTCTCTAAAGACAAACAGACCTGTGCCAGCACACTTGTAAACTGCCTCTGGATTATTTGCAAAGGTCGCATTTTTGGGATAAGCGTATGGCCTCAAAAGATACTACTTTGAAGGGAAAAAAACTCATTGGAGTGATGAAGTTCTGCTATTCTTCAGATTCAGCTCAACGGCAGCTCTCTTGACCTCTCTGACCAAGGCAGATCCTTCAGTAGATGCTCTCAGCATCACAGACGCTCCTTTATCGTCCTTGCCACCATTGGGATGCTACATTTGTTTGCATGATTATTTGACTAATACCTGTTTACTCCACTAGATCGCAAACCCCAAGGGGGTTGCGTTTGTGAGGGATTTTATTCACCATTGTATCCGCTGACACTTGGCACAATGCATTTCAGTAAAATGCATTCAATAAATGCCCTTTCATTAGGATGAATTCAATTTTAGACTTCAGTCTCCTTAGGTACCCAACGTGGGAGATATAAAAACTCTTGTTCACACAAAGACTTGTATGTGAGTGTTCATAGAAGCATTATTCAATCGTAACAGTCTCAAAGTGGAAACAATCCAAATGTTCATCAATTAGTGAATAGATGGATAAACAAAAGGTGGTATATTCTTACAATGGAATACTACTCTGCAATAGACAGGAATGAATTACTGAAACATTCTACAACATAGGTGAACCACAGATATATTATGTTAAGTGAAATAAGCCAGATGCAAAAGACTAAATACTGCATTATTGCATTCATGTGAAATTTCTAGAAAAGATACAACTATAGAGAAGAAAGCAGATCAACTGCTGCCTGGACATGCTCGTGGGAGTGGTGGGGAGGTACTGCAAATTGGGAACCAGTGGACTTTTGGGGGTGATGAAAATATTCTAAAACTGGATTGTGGTGATGGTTGTAAAACTGTATACATTTACTCAAAATCACCAAATTATATATCTACAGTGGTATGTAAATTATATCAACAAAATACTAAAACTGTTTAAAAATCAATCTCTTTGGTCATTCAGATGTCAACTTGGCCAGATGATGATGCCCAGTTGTTCTGTTGCATGTGAAATTCATCTGTGGTTGGCAAAAGGGGAGTGCCATCCGCAAAGAGTGAGGCTTAAAAGGAGAGGTCAGAAGAGAGAGAAGGAGCTCACACAGCCCAGCACCTCAGCTCAGAGTTCAGAGCCGTTTGCTGATGCAGAAAGGAATTGCCCCAGGAAAAGCTGTTTGAACCCAGAAACTGGGAGAGAGGCCAGGCAGACCCCCACAGTGTGCCTTCCTAAATTAGTAAATTTGTAACTAAATAAATCCCCTTTATAAAAGCCACCCCATCTCTGGAGTATTGCATTCTGGCAGCCTTAGCAAACTAAACAGTCATTTTATTCCAACTTAATCTGTGGATCACTATTTCCATGGGACATTGTGTTAATGACAGCTAGCTGAGTGCCCCAGATCCTTAGTGACACCCCCAATTTTTAACTTGGCATACAGCCATGAAAAACAAAAATACTATCTTTCCCAGCCTCCTTTGCTGCTTTGTATGGCTATGTGACCAAGCGCTGACCAATGACACATAAACAGAAGTGATGGACAGTATTTCCAGGAAAGCTGCTTTAAGGCACATGATTCAGCTCCACTTTTGCCATTTTGCCTTTCCCTCTTCCTTCCCAGAACTGGTCCTCCAGCACCTATGTGGACCATGAAGTGACCTTGGGAATGAAAGCTAAGGATGATGGAGCAACAATATTGAAGGTTTGAGTCCCAGTGACATCATAGAACAACCATACCACTGTTGGGCTCTCTGCTTTCAAGATATCTTTTTACACAAGACAAAAATAAATGCCAACTTTTTTTTCCTGTTATATGCTGCCAAATGTAATTCTTTGTGATAGAAATTTTAGTAGGTATTAAATGACAAGACGGCTCTGTGGTCAAATAATTTTGAGGACTATTACATTAAAGTTCAACTGACTTCATTAATTTAAGACCTCAGTTTTTAATATGTTAATGAACAATGGAAATGTCTAAGAAAGGGCAGAATTTGTACAACTTCTCAAACCAATTTGACCTCCAAACTTCTTTCTAGTGGAGCATCTCATGGGGTGAATGATTTTGGGAAAATACACTTCGGGAAATGTTACTTTAGAAAATCCATATGTTGCTTTTTCTGATTCTATCCATCCTTCTCCTCTTCTGCTAGAGAGACGTTTCTTGAACTTAAACCCAGTGATATCACACCCTGTTTTAATCCTTCAATGATTCCTACAAGATCAAGTATAAGCTCCTTCACGCAATGTACAAAGCCTTTTGTGATAAAGCCCTTATCTTTTCCCTAGCCTACCTTAGTCATCTGCCTCTCCATTCACAGCTCCCCATCATGAATCATTTGCAATGCTGAGAACTGACCATTTTCTCTCTGGTCTCTGCCTCTGCACATGCTCTGCCCCTGCCTGGAACGTTCTCTACTGGCCACATTGTCTGACATTCTACCTCTGATCCTTCAAGACCAGGCTCAGGTTTCATACTTTGAGCAATGCCTACTATGTGCCAGGCATTGAGCTAGTGCTTGGGTTACAAAACCACATCAACATCATCCTTGCCATGAGGGGTGTAGAGTGAAATGAAGTTAGATCAGTACTGTATTAGGGTGTGCTAACAGCTGTAACAAACAATCCTTGCATGTCAGTGATTTAACACAACAGTTTATTTCTGGCTCTGAGCATAGTCCAATGTGGGTAAGCTCCATGCAGTAGGGACCCAGGCTCTTCCCATTGGCATGTTCTGGGGCCTCTGAGTCCTCCATCGGATTTTTTAATATATATATTTTTTCAGTTTCTTAAATTCGTTTTTTAAATTTATTTATTAATTTAAAAAATTAACAAATGAAATAAAAATTAACATAGATAATCAGTAATTCACAATATCATCACTTAGTTGCATATTCATCATTTCTTAGAACATTTGCATTCATTCAGAAAAAGAAATAAAAAGACAACAGAAAAAGAAATAAAATAAAAACAGAAAAAAAGAATTATACCTACCATACCCCTTACCCCTCGCTTTCACTGTTCACTAGCATTTCAAACTAAATTTATTTTAACATTTGTTCTCCCTATTATTTATTTTTATTCCATATGTTCTACTCGTCTGTTGACAAGGTAGATAAAAGGAGCATCAGACACAAGGTTTTCACAATCACACAGTCACATTGTGAAAGCTATATCATTATTCAATCATCTTCAAGAAACATGGCTACTGGAACACAGCTCTACATTTTCAGGGAGTTCCCTCCAGCCTCTCCTTTACATCTTGAATAACAAGGTGATATCTACTCAATGCATAAGGATAACCTCCAGGATAACCTCTCGGCTCTGTTTGGAATCTCTCAGCCATTGACACTTTGTCTCATTTCACTCTTCCCCCTTTTGGTCGAGAAGGTTTTCTCAATCCCTTGATGCTCAGTTTCAGCTCATTCTAGGGTTTTTCTCAATCCCTTGATGCTGAGTCTTAGCTCATTCTAGGATTTCTGTCCCACGTTGCCAGGAAGGTCCACACCCCTGGGAGTCATGTCCCACATAGACGGGGGAGGGTGGTGAGATTGCTTTTGTGTTGGCTGGAGAGAGAGGCCATATCTGAGCAACAAAAGAGGCTCTCTTGGGGGTGACTCTTAGGCCTAAATTTTAAGTAGACTTGACCTATCCTTTGTGGGATTAAGTTTCATATGAACAAACCCCAAGACTGGGGGCTCAGCCTATAGCTTTGGTTGTCCACACTGCTTGTGAGAATATCAAGAATTCAACTTGGGGAAGTTGAATTTCTCTCTGTTCTCACCATTCCCCGAAGGGGGCTTTGCAAATACTTTTCCATTCACTGATCGAATCACTCTGGGATTCATCGGGGCATCACTCTGGGCAAACCAACAAAATCTCATGTCCTACCTGAGATTCCAAGTACAATCAAACTATCTACATAAGTTATATTAGGAAATGCTTTAGTCAAAATATAAATTTTGTACCAAATAAACATTTTTTGATTTAGTCTCGCACATAAGGTGAGATATTAAAATATTAATTCCCATCTATTTTCAGCACCCTGTAGTAATGATATTCCTTTGTTCTTCCTCATGCAAAAACATTTTTAAAATTTGTACATTTAGTCTCTATTATTATACACTCTAGGCATTCCTAGATTATACCATCTCAATCTTAACATCTATCTTTCTTTCTGATTTCATTTATGCCCCCAGCCCTCCTCCCTCTATCATTCTCACATGCAGCTTCATTCAGTGTTTTAACAAAACTGTATTACAGTTAGGTAGTATTGTGCTGTCCATTTCTGAGTTTCTGTATTCAGTCCTGTTGCACAGTCTGTATCCCTTCAGCTCCAATTACCCCATGTCTTACCCTATTTCTATCTCTTGATGGTCTCTGTTACCAACGAAATATTCCAAGTTTATTCACTAATGTCAGTTCATATCAGTGAAACCATACAGTATTTGTCCTTTTGTTTTTGGCTAGTCTCACTCAGCATAATGTTCTCAAGGTCCATCCATGTTGTTACATACTTCATAACTTTATTCTGTCTTGTGGCTGCATAATATTCCATAATATGTATATACCACAGTTTGTTTAGCCACTTGTCTGTTGATGGACATTTTGGCTGTTTCCATCTCTTTGCAATTGTAAAAAATGCTGCTATAAACATTGGTGTGCAAATGTCCATTTGTGTCTTTGCCCATATGTCCTTTGAGTAGATACCTAGCAATGGTATC
>PVIY010051804.1:0-15497 GCA_004026745.1 Myrmecophaga tridactyla | reverse complement strand
CTTCCCAGTCCCAGGCTCCTGTCTGTGCACTCCTGTGTGCTCCATGGCTCCGCACCAGGCTCCATCTTTCTGCCTCTCAGTTCCTCAGCCTCTGCAACCTGGGCTGCCCCATGTGGTGCAGAAGGCTCTCATAGGTCAGCTGCACTCCTGAATTACTGCCTCAGCCATCCTCCTGACCCTTCTCTAACTTTTCTGTTGAGAAGGTCTAATCTCAAGCTACTCTATTCGTCCATCTTCCTGGAAGAGACAATATTCATTCTTTAACTTAATATCTTACAACTTAAATATTACAACATGAACAAAACAGCATTACAGTCCTCATTTCTGTAACTTATCACGTGGTCATAGTTCATATTTATGAACCTTCTTCCACTACCCATTCCATCATCTTTTACCCTCAGCAATCGCTTCAGCTAGCCGTGGTTCTTTGCTGGGTGGAGTGACCCAAACCTTCATTCCTGAATTTGAGAGCCACTGGTAGTCCTGCCTGGATTGGGTTGTTACAGTTTTCCATTGATTTTAATCACAGGGCATGGTAGTACTAAAGGACGCCCCAAGGCATCTCCTATATCCCAGGAAAACTCTTCTTTACTGCCATTGTGTAGTTGCAGCCCTATTTCCCCCTGATAGTCAGGGTCAGTCACCCCAGCCAGAAATGTAATCCCCTTCTTGGCTTGTTGATACAGGAGCATGAGTAACCCAAAGTGACCAGGTGGAAGTCTTAGATTCCAGTTCAATGGAATCACTGTTGTTTCTCCTGGTGGAAGCACTCCCCTTTTGGAACTAAAACCTATAGTCTAGGAGAGGTCAAGGTCACAGGGACAGGAAGCAAACATTTTCCTAGTGGATCACTAGGGGTAATAGTGAGTGATGCCACTCCCATTTCTACCCCCACTGATTCCTGGATCCATGGATCCTGGCTATGGGAGAAAGAGCACCAGACAGTGGTTGCTGATTCAGAGCATACACAGCTTCCTTGAGAATAGCACCCCAGCCCTTCAAGGTATTGCCACCTAGTTGACACAATAATTGAGTTTTCAAAAGGCCATTCCACCATTCTATCAATCCAGCTGCCTCTGGATGATGGGGAACATGGTAATACCAGAGAATTCCATGAGCAATGTGCCCATTCTCACAATTCATTTGCTGTAAAATGCGTTCCTTGATCAAAAGCAATGCTGTGTGGAACACCACGATGATGGATAAGGCATTCAGTAAGTCCACGGATGGTAATTTTGGAAGAAGCACTGCATGCAGGGAAAGCAAACCCATATCCAGAGTATGTATCTATTCCAGTTAGAAAAAATCGATGCCCCTTCCATGAAGGGAGTGGTCCAGTGTAATCAACCCGCCACCATGTAACTGGCTGGTCACCTCGGGGAATGGTGCCATATTGGCGGCTGAGTGTGAGTCTCTACTACTGACAGATTGGGCACTCAGCAGTGGCTGTAGCCAGATCAGTGTGGTGAGTGGAAGTCCATATTGTTGAGCCCATGCATAATCTTCATTCCTACCACCATGACCACTTTGTTCATGAGCCCATTGGGCAGTGACAGGAGTTGCTGGGGAAAGAGGTTGACTGGTTCCACAGAACAGGTCATCTTATCCACTTGATTATTAAAACCTTCCTCTGCTGAAGTCACCCCCTGGTGTGCATTCACATGGGATGCATATATCCTAACTTTTTTTATTTCATGGGCACTGGGAAATGAACCAGGGTATCCGGCATGGGCAGGTGAGAACTCTGCTGCTGAGCCGCCATGGCCTGCCCTTATCTTTTACTTTTTATTAATTAAAATTTTTTTTATATACCAAAAAACAAACATAAACATTCTTAACATATGATCATTCCGTTCTACATATATACTCAGTAATTCACGATATCATCACATAGTTGCATATTCATCATCATGATCATTTCTTAGAATATTTGCATCAACTCAGAAAAAGAAATAAAAGACAACAGAAAAAAATTCATAATACTATACTCTTTACCCCTCCCTTTCATTGATCACTAGTATTTCAATCTACTAAATTTATTTTAACATCTGTTTTCCCAATTATTTATTTTTATTCCATATGTTTTACTCATCTGTTGATAAGGTAGATAAAAGGAGCATCAGACACAAGGTTTTCACAATCACATAGTCACATTGTGAAAGCTATATCATTATACAATCATCTTCAAGAAACATGGCTACTGGAACACAGCTCTACATTTTCAGGCAGTTCCCTCCAGTCTCTCCATTAAATCTTGACTAACAAGATGATATCCATTTAATGCATAAGAATAACCTCCAGGACAATCTCTCGACTCTGTTTGGAATCTCTCAGCCATTGACACTTTATTTTGTCTCATTTCACTCTTCCCCCTTTTGGTTGAGAAGGTTTTCTCAATCCGTTGAAGCTGAGTCTCAGCTCATTCTAGGATTTCTGTCCCACATTGCCAGGAAGATCCACATCCCAGGGAATCATGTGCTACATAGACAGGGGAAAATAAACAGACACATAGGAGGTGAGTTTGCTTGTTGTGTTGGCTAGAGAGTGAGGCCACATCTGAGCAATGAAAGAGGTTCTCTTGGGGGTGACTCTTAGGCCTAATTTTAAGTAAGCTTGACCTATCCTTTGTGGGGCTAAGTTTCATATGAAAAAACCCTAAGATTGGGGGCTCAGACTACAGCTTTGGTTGTCTGCACTGCTTATGAGAATATCAAGAATTCAACTTGGGGAAGTTGAATTTTCCCCCTTTCTCACCATTCCTCAAAGGGGACTTTGCAAATACTTTTTTATTCACTGTTCAAATCACTCTGGTATTTATCGGGGCATCACTCTGGACAAACCCACAAAATCTCATGTCCTATTCAAGTTTCCATGTACTTATGGTGTTCAATTAAGCTGTCTACATAAGTTATATTAGGAAATGCACTAGTCAAAATATAAAATTTGTACCAAATAAACATTTTTTGCTTTAGTCTCACACATAAGTTGAAATTTTAAAATATTAATTACCATCTATTTTCAACACCCTGCAGTAATGACATTCCTTTGTTCTTCCTCATGCAAAAATGTTTTTAAAATTTGTACATTCAGTCAATATCATTATACACTCTAGGCATTCCTAGATTATACCATCTCAGTCTTTATCATCTATCTTTCTTTCTGATTTCATTTGTGCCCCCAGCCCTCCTCCCTCTATCATTCTCACATTCAACTTCATTCAGTGTTCTAACATAATTGTATTACAGTTAGGCAGTATTGTGCTGTCCATTTCTGAGTTTTTATATTCAGTCCTGTTGCACAATCTGTATCCTTTCAACTCCAATTACCCAATATCTTACCCTATTTCTATCTCCTGATGGTCTCTATTACCAATGAAATTCTCCAAGCTTATTCACTAGTGTCACTTCACGTCAGTGAGACCATCCAGTATTTGTCCTTTTGTTTCTGGCTAATCTGACTCAGCATAATGTCCTTAAGGTCCATTCGTGTTGTTACATACTTCATAACTTTATTCTGATTTAGAGTTGCATAATATTCCATCGTAGGTATATACCACAGTTTGTTTAGTCACTCTTTTGTTGATGGACATTTTGGCTGTTTCTATCTCTTCGCAATTGTAAATAATGCTGCTATAAACATTGGTGTGCAAATGTCCGTTTGTGTCCTTGCCCTCATGTCCTCCGAGTAGATACCTAGCAATGGTATTGCCGGGTCATATGGCAATTCTATATTCAGCTTTTTGAGCAACCGCCAAACTGCCTTCCACAGTGGTTGCACCATTTGACATTCCCGCCAACAGTGGATAAGTGTTCCTCTTTCTCTACATCCTCTCCAGCACTTGTCATTTTCTGTTTTATTGATAATGACCATTCTCATGGGTGTGAGATGATATCTCATTGTGGTTTTGATTTGCATTTCTCTAATAGTCAGGGAAATTGAGCATCTTTTCATGTGACTTTGGCCATTTGTATTTCCTCTTCTGAGAAGTGTCTGTTCAAGTCTTTTGCCCATTTTTTAATTGGGTTGTCTGTCTTTTAGTTGTTGAGTTGAGCAATCTCTTTATAAATTCTGGATACTAGACCTTTATCTAATATATCATTTCCAAATATTGTCTCCCATTGTGTAAGCTGTCGTTTTACTTTCTTGACGAAGTTCTTTGATGTGCAAAAGTGTTTAATTTTGAGGAGTTCTCATTTCTTTCTTTCTTCAATGCTCTTGCTTTGGGTGTAAAGTCTAGGAAACCACCTCTTAGTATAAGATTTATAAGATGTTTCCCTACATTTTCTTCTAACAGTTTTATGGTCTTGGATCTAATGCTTAGGTCTTTGATCCATTTTGAGTTAATTTTTGTATAGGATGTGAGATACAGATCCTTTTTCATTCTTTTGCATATGGATATCCAGTTCTCTAGGCACCATTTATTGAAGAGTCTGTTCTGTCCCAGGTGAGATGGCTTGACTGCCTTATAAAAGATCAATCACCCATAGATGAGAGGGTCTATATCTGAACACTCTATTCTATTCCATTGGGCAGTGTATCTATCTTTATGCCAGTACCATGCTGTTTTGACCACTGTAACTTCATAATATGCCTTAAAGTCAAATAGCATGAGACCTCCAACTTCATTTTTCTTTCTCAGGATACTTTTAGCAAATCAGGGCACACTGTCCTTCCAAAATAATTTGGTTATTGGTTTTTCTATTTCTGAAAAGTAAGTTTTTTGAGATTTTAATTGGTATTGCATTGAATCTGTAAATCAATTTAGGTAGAATTGACATCTTGTCTATATTTAGTTTTCCAATCCATGAACACAGTATGCCCTTCCATTTATTTAGGTCTTCTGTGATTTTTTAAAAACAATTTCTTGTAGTTTTCTTTGTACAGGTATTTTGTCTCTTTAGCTAAATTCATTCCTAAATATTTTATTCTTTGGGTTGCAATTGCCAATTGAATTTTTTTCTTGATTTCCCCCTCAGATTGTTCATTACTAGTGTATAGAATCACTATAGGCTTTTGAGTGTTGATCTTGTAACCTGCCACATTGCTGTAGTCATTTATTAGCCCTTGCAGTTTTTCTGTGAATTTATTGGGGTTTTTGACATATAGTATCATATCATCTGTAAACAGTGAGAATTTTATTTCTTCCTTTCCAATTCTGATGCTTTGTATTTCTTTTTCCTGTCTAATTGCTCTGGCTAGAACTTCCAACATAACGTTGAATAACAGTGGTGATAGTAGACATCCTTGTCTTGTTCTTGATCTTAGGGGAAAGTTTTCAGTTTTTCCCCATTGTATTAGTTAGGGTTCTCTAGAGAAACAGAATCAACAGGGAACACTTGCAAATATAAAATTTATAAAAGTGTCTCACGTGACAGCAGGAACACAGAGCCCAAAATTCGCAGGGCAGTCTATGAAGCCGACAATTCTGATGGAGGGTCCAGACGAACTTCACAGGAGAGGCTTGCTGGCCAAAGCAGGAAGAGAGACTGTCTCTTCTGAAGCCTCCTTAAAAGGCTTCCAGTGATTAGATGAAGCATCACTCATTGCAGAAGATACTCCCCTTTGGCTGATTATAAATGGAATCAGCTGTGGATGCAGCTGACGTGATCATGATCTAATTCTATGAAATGTCCTCGTTGCAACAGACAAGCCAGCACTTGCCCAATCAGACAAACAGGTACCACCACTTGGCCAAGTTGACACATGAAGCTGACCAGGACAGTCCATCTTTTGTCAACTTGGCAGCTATATATATCACCTTAAACCGTACCTAATTTCTAAATAAAAAACATTAAAACATACCTTTTTTCACCTAACAATACTCAACAGTCCTGCATATAACTGGAAACACAGTAACTCTCTCCAGAATAGGGTGCAAGTCCTTGGGTAATATTCATTCTTAAACTTGATATTTTATGGCTGAAATAGTATAACAGGAACAAAACAGCATCACAGTCCTCATTTCTGTAACTGATCACGTGGTTGAAGTTCATATTTATCTGTTTTATGAACTACCTTCTTCTACTACTCATTCCATGTTCCTTTTACCCTCAGTAAGCACTTCAACTGACCATGGTTCTTTGCCTAGTGGGGTGATCCAAACCTTCATTCCTGAAGTTTCAGACCCATTGGTAGTCCTTCCTGGATTGGGTTGTTGCAGTTTTCCATTGATTTTAATCACAGGGTGTGGTAGTACTAAAAGACACCCTAGGGAATCTCCTATATTCCAAGAAAACCCTTCTTTACCACCATTGTATATTTGCAGTCCTATTTTCCCCTGATAGGGTCAATCACCCCAAATAATAATGCAATCCCCTTCTTGGCTTGTTGATCCAGAGGCCTGAGTAGCCCAGGTGACCAGGTGGCAGTCTTAGATTCCAGTTCAATGGAATCATTGTTGTTTCTCCTGGTGGAAGCACTCCCCCCTTTGGAACTAAAGCCTGTAGACCAGCAGAGCTCAGGGTCACAGGGACAGGAAGCAAAAATTTTCTTAGTGGGTCACGAGGGGTAATAGTGAGTGGTGCTACTCCCATTTCCACCCCTTGGTTCCTGGACCCATGGGTCCTGGCTATGGGAGAAACAGCACCATACAGCGGACACTGATTCAGAGCATATACAGCTGTGGAGGGCCAGGAGCAATCAATCAAGCCCAAGCAGGAGCAATCAATCAGGCCCAAGCAGGGAAAGTCCCCACATCATTGGGGCGGAATGTCCCCAAGAGTTAAACAATAACCAATGTTAGGAAACTGAGTGAACGGGATGTGTTTTGTCCACAGCTAATGGCATTTTTCTGCTTCTATGATACGTTTGCTTGTTAGCAACTGCAAAACTACAACATGATTTTAGCCTTTATAAGCAAACCTTGAAAACCTCTGGGGGCTGCTCTCTGAATCTTCCTTCTTGGAAGTTTCTGAGGCAGTCGCTGGCTGGCTAATAAAGACTCCAAATTGGCTTGCAGTTTTGAATTATATTGTCTCTCTTTCAGTGCGCCCCACAGCACAGCTTCCTGGAGAACATACCTCAGGCTTTCAGGGTATTGCCACCTAGTTGACACTGTAATTGAGTTTTCAAAAGGCCATTCCACCGTTCTATAAATCCAGCTGCTTCTGGATGATGGGGAACATGGTAAGACCAGAGAATTCCATGAGCATGTGCCCATTCCCGCACTTCATTTGCTGTGAAGTGTGTTCCTTGATCAGAAGTAATGCTATGTGGAATACCATGACGATGGATAAGGCATTCTGTAAGCCCACGGATAGTAGTTTTGGCAGAAGCACTGCATGCAGGGAAAGCAAACCCATATCCAGAGTATGTATCTATTCCAGTTAGAAAAAATCGATGCCCCTTCCATGAAGGGAGTGGTCCAGTGTAATCAACCTGCCACCATGTAGCTTGCTGGTCACCTCGGGGAATGGTGCCATAGTGGGGGCTGAGTGTGGGTCTCTGCTGCTGGCAGAGTGGGCACTCAGCAGTGGCTGTAGCCAAGTCAACCTTGGTGAGTGGAAGTCCATGTTGCTGAGCCCATGCATAACCTCCATCCCTACCACCATGACCACTTTGTTCATGAGCTCATTGGGCAATGACAGGAGTTGCTGGGGAAAGAGGCTGACTGGTATCCACAGAACGGGTCATCTTATCCACTTGATTATTAAAACCTTCCTCTGCTGAAGTCACCCTCTGGTGCACATTCACATGGGACACAAATATGTTCACGTTTTTAGCCCACTCAGAAAGGTCTATCCACATACTTCTTCCCCAGACCTCTTTGTCACCAATTTTCCAATTATGGTCTTTCCAAGCCCCTGACCATCCAGTCAAACCATTAACAACAGCCCATGAGTCAGCATACAAACGCACCTCTGGCCATTTTCCTTCCAAGCAAAATGAACAACCAGGTGCACTGCTCGAAGTTCTCCCCACTGGGAGGATTTCCCCTCACCACTGTTCTTCAAGGTCACCCCAGAAAGGGGTTGTAGTGCTGCAGCTGTCCACTTTCGGGTGGTACCTGCATATCGTGCTGAGCCATCTGTAAACCAGGCCCGAGTTTTCTCTTCTTCAGTCAATTCACTGTAAGGAACTCCCCAAGAGGCTATAGCTCTGGTCTGGGAAAGAGAAGGTAATGTGGCAGGAGTGGAGACAATGGGCATTTGGGCCATTACTCCATGTAACTTACTTGTGCCTTCAGGACCTGCTCTCGCCCTATCTCATATATGCCATTTCCATTTTACAATAGAGTGCTGCTGCACACCCCCAACTTTATGGCTTGGTGGGTCAGACAACACCTAGCTCATGACAGGCAACTCAGGTCTCATGGTAACTTGGTGGCCCATGGTTAAGCGTTCAGTCTCTACTAAGGCTCAGTAGCAGGCCAAAAGCTGTTTCTCAAAAGGAGAGTAGTTATCTGCAGCAAATGGTAAGGCTTTGCTCTAAAATCCTAAGGGTCTACGTTGTGATTCTCCTATAGGGGCCTGCCAAAGGCTCCAGGCAGCATCTGTATTTGCCACTGACACTTCCAGCACCATTGGATCTGCTGGATCATACGGTCCAAGTGGCAGAGCAGCTTGTACAGCAGCTTGGACCTGTCGCAGAGCCTCCTCTTGTTCAGGTCCCCACTGAAAATTAGTAGCTTTTATGGTCACTTGATAAATGGGCTGGAGTGGCACATCCAAATGGGGAATATGTTGTGGCCAAATCCAAAGAAACCAACTAGGTGTGCCTCTTTTTTGGGTCGTAGGAGGAGCCAGATGCAGCAACTTATCTTTCACCTTGGAAGGGATATCTCAACATGCCCCACACCACTGGACACCTAGAAATTTCACTGAGGCAGAAGGCCCCTGTATTTTGGTTGGATTTATCTCCCATCCTCTGACATGCAAATGCCTTACCGGTAAGTCTAGAGTAGTTGCTACTTCTTGCTCACTAGGTCCAGTCAACATGATATCATCAATATAATGGACCAGTGTGATGTCTTGTGGGAGGGAGAAATGATCAAGGTCCCTGCAGACAAGATTATGACATAGGGCTGGAGAGTTGATATACCCCTGAGGTAGGACAGTGAAAGTATATTGCTGACCTTGCCAGCTGAAAGCAAACTGTTTCTGATGGTCCTTACTAATAGCTACTGAGAAAAAAGCATTTTCCAGATCAATAGCTTCATACCAGGTACCAGGGGATGTATTGATTTGCTCAAGCAATGATACCACATCTGGAACAGCAGCTGCAACTGGAGTTACCACCTGGTTGAGCTTACAATAATCCACTATCATCCTCTATGACTCATCATTTTTTCTGCACAGGCCAAATAGGAGAGTTGAATGGGGATGTGGTGGGAATCATCACCCCTGCTTCCCTCAAGTCCTTAAGAGTGGCAGTAATCTCTGCAATCCCTCCAGAAAACTGATATTGCTTCTAATTTACTATCTTGCTAGGTAGAGGTAGTTCTAGTGGCTTCTACTTGGCCTCTCCCACCATAATAGCCCTCACTGCACGAGTTAGAGAGCCAATGTGGGGATTCTGTCAGTTGCTCAGTATGTCTATTCCAATTATGCATTGTGGAACTGGGGAAATAACTACAGAATGGGCCCCACTGTGTGATGGACCTGAGCTAAACTCCATCAATCACCTGACCTCTCTAAGTCCCTACTCTGACTGGTGGACCAGAGTAATGTTTTGGGTCCCCTGGAATTAATGTCACTTCTGAACCAATATCTAATAATTCCCCAAATATCTGATCATTTCCTTTTCCCCAGTGCAACAGTTACCATAGTAAAAGGCCCTCAGTCTCCTTGGGGAAGGTTTGGCAGAAGATTAACAGTATAAATTTTTTGTAGTGTAACATGTTCCTTCCTCAAAGGGACTTGGCCTTCTCCTCATTCAAGGGGTTCTGGATCTGTAAACTGTCTCAAGTCTGGAAATTGATTAAGGGGCCATGACTCTCCGTTTTTGTAATTCAAGTTAGCCTTCTGTTCACCTGACCTAGAATTCTTTTGTTTATACAGCTCAAACAAGAATCTAGTAGACTGCCCATCTATTGTATTTCAAGGTATGCCTTGATTTACTAGCTAATGCCACAAGTCTCTGCGAGTCAGATTATTTTGACTCCTGCTTTGAATCTGCTGTCTATTGTGATAGCCACGTTCACCTTGTCTTTGGCGATTAAGTGCTGTCACCTGGCTTCTGCCAACTCAGGATCTGGTCATCCCCATTGTGTTTAAGGATTTCAACTCAGTGACAGCTGTTCCCACAGTAATATCTGACCTACAGAGAAGTGCAACTACAGCGCTCTTCAGGAATGATGGTGCTAGACTCATAAATTTATTTCTCACAGTTCTGGTAAAAGGTGCATCCTCTGGACATTCCTGGGGTGTAAGAGCAGGCTTTGCATGACAAATCCACCCTAACATTCCAATCTCTCTAAGCCTCTGGATTCCCTCATCTACATTATACCAGGGCAGTTCTGCTATTTCAATCTAGGTAACATCGGCCACCTTTTGATCCATGTTTCAGCCAACCATCCAGTGTTAATACCTTTTCCAGGCCCTCAAGCTATAGCATTGAATGCAGAATCTCTGCTTAGTGGGCCCATATCAATAAATTCAGCCTGATCCAGCCTTATATTCCTCCCACCATTATCCCACACTCTTAAAATCCACTGCCACACATATTCCCCTGATTTCTGTCTATATAAATTGGAAAACTCACACAGTTCTTTTGGAGTATAACATACTTCCTCATGTGTGATACCTTGTACCTCACCTTTAGGGGTCTGTTGGGACTTTAGTCTAGTTATAGGTCTGTAAGAAATGAGGGGTGGGTCATGAAAAGAATTAAATGTATCTTCCAAGCCATTTGCTTCAGGGCATTCATTTACAGTTTCATCTGGTGAAACATGATCAGTCACTCTAGGGCTAAGCCCTTCAGCTGGAGGTTGGGTGGCCAACTCCTCAGGGCAGGCTGGAGGTGAGGCGGCTATGTCCTTAGGGCAGACTATTACAGGGCTATCTAGAGAACACTCAGCATGACCTAGGGTTTCAACCTCACCCCTGATATCATTATCAATCCATATGTCAACATCCCATTTTTCAGGGTCCCACTCCTTTCCAATCCGTGCCCTTGCTTTAATAGCAGACATCATGCAAGATTGAGATTTCAGTTTATGTTGTAAAGTTGCTTCTCTAACAATAAGATTCTGAGTCTGATTTTCAGAGGTTTCAAGTCTACAGCTACAGGAAGTAAGATTTTCTTTCAGGACACTCATAGAAATGTTTACACCCGTCAGATGGTGCATAAGCTTCTCATTTGAAGTCTTTTAAGCCCATCCCTTTCATTCATTAGTGTATGCAGTGTATCTAAGAACAACCAGCCAACATCTCTATACCTCCTATTTTCACAAAACTCCATAAAGGTGTCAAAAACATCATCCCCTAGAGCCTGGCTTTGTACAAGCAAAGCATTAGAAGAACCCAATGGTGATATTTTGACTCTCTCTTTTGCCAACTCACCCCATGGATTGGCAGTATCAATCTGCTTATGGGAATCAGAGTCTTTAGTGCCTTTGAGACCAGTCAAAGTAGGAAGCCAATAGTAAAAACCCATTTTTAAGGTTCTGTTTCTTAAGAACAACCCCACCTCTGGTACCAAGTTGTATTAGCTAGGGTTCTCTAGAGAAACAGAATCAGCAGGAAATATCCGTAGATATAAAATTTATAAAAATGCCTCATGTAACTGTGGGTTGTACAGTCCAAAATCTGTAGGGTAGGCTGTGAAGCTGACAACTCCGATGAAGGATCTGGATGAATTCCACAGGAGAGGCTCACCAGCCGAAGCAGGAAGAGAAATATGTCTCTTTTGAATCCTCCTTAAAAGGCTTCCAGTGATTAGATTGTGTCACTCATTGCAGAACACACTCCCCTTGGCTGATTACAAATGAAATCAGCTGTGGATGCAGCCAACATGATCATGATTTAATTCTATGAAATGTCCTCAGAGCAACAGACAGGTCAGCACTTGCCCAACCAGACAAATGGTACCACCACCTGACCAAGTTGACACATGAACCTCACCATGACAGCCATACATTTCTAATACAATCTTGTGGGTGCAGACTTATTGTGTGTGGGATCTTTTGGTTAAATTGTTTCCATGGAAATGTAACCCACCCAACTCAAGGTGGGATTTTATCCTTTTACTGGAACCTTTATAAAGAGTATGAAAGACAGGTAAAACAGAGAGAGCTCAAAGAGCTGATACAGAAAGTAGGTGCCTAGACAGACATTTGAAGATGCAGAAGGAGGACACTCCAGGGGATTCCAGGAGGGCTCAAAGGACCTGAAAGAGTCGTTTGAAGCCAGAAGCCAGGAGAGGAGGACAGCAGACATTGCCATGTCTCTCCCCATGTGACAGAGAAATCCTGGATGTGATAGAACTTTCTTCAGGGTCAAGGTATCTTTATCTGGATTCCTTAGTTTAGACATTTTTATGGCCTTAGAACTGTAAATTTGTAACTCAATAAACCCCCTTTATAAAAGCCAATGCATTTCTGGTATATTGCATTCTAGCAGCTTTAGCAAACCAAAGTACCATATATCCGATAAGGGTCTATTTACAGAATATATAAGAAACATAGACACACACACCAAGAAAGAATTTTACAACTCAACCACAAAAAGACAAACAAAAAAGACAAACAACCTAATGAAAAAATGGGCAAAAATATGAATAGATACTTCTCCAAAGAAGATATACAAATGGTCAATAAGCACATGAAAATATGTTCAATATCATTAAACCTAAGGGAAATACAAATCAAAACCACAATGATACCACTTCACATTCATCAGGATGGCTATTAACAAAAAGGGCAAAATAAGTGAAATAGCAAGGATGTGGAGCAATTGGAAACATAGAATGGCGCAGCCGCTGTGGAAAACAGATTGGTGGTTCTTCAATAAATTAAACATGGAATTATTTTATGACCCAGCAATTCCCCTTAGGTGCATACCCAAAAGAATTTAAAAGAAGGGCACAGGTAACTTGTACACCAGTGTTCACAGAAGCTTTATTCACAATAGCCAAAATGTGGAAACAATCCAACTGTCTCTCAACAGATGAAGGGATAAGGAAAACGTATTATATACATATAATGGTATATTATTCTATTGTAAAAAGAAATGAGGTTCTGATACATGTTATCATATGGATGAACCTTGAAAACATAATCCTAAGTGAAATAAGCCAACTACAAAGGGACAAATATTGTATAAAATTTCTAGAAGAGGTAAATTAATAGAGACAGAAAGCATATTAGAAGTTATCAGAGGGCGGCTGCCGTGGCTCAGCAGGCAGAGCTCCGACCTGCCGTGCTGGAGGTCTGGAGTTCGATCCCTGGTGCCTCCTGCCCATATGCAAATTAAAAAATAATAATAATAATAAAAATAAATAAATAAAAAAGAAGTTATCAGAGGTTAGGGTATGGAATGCTGAGAAATAATACTTAATGGGCATAGAGTTACTGTTTGGGATTCTGGAAATAGTGGTGATGGTTGCACAAAATTGTGAATATACCTGAAGTGTACACTTAGAAAATCTTTAAAATTATAAATTTATTATGTACATTTTACCTGAATAAAAAGTTTTAAGAAAGTCTAGTGTGAGCCTTATATTTGTATAAGAGCTGTATTGAGATATGACTTACATGCCATAAAATTCACCCTTTTAAAGTGTACAGTTTAAATCTCCAGATGGGTCCCTGGACCAGTTCTGAAATGCAGAGGGGACAGCCTCTCCACTACATCAGCTAGTTTTATCCTCGTATCCATATTATCAACAGCCCCTTATAACATGAAAAAGCTAGAATGGGCGTTGCACAAATACTCCTTAAGAATCGGAGAAAGATCAAAGGTGATGGTAGAATTATACAGGGAAGGCAGAGTTTTACATATGAGTATGATTGCTGTATCGTTATATTGATATTTCTTTTAGTCTTCAGTATATTAGAGTAGCTAGAAGTAAAACCTAAAAATTGTGGAATTGTAACCCATACCAAACTCTGAAAGCTGTTGTACAATTGTTGCGAGGTGCTTTGAAATTTATTGCTTTTTAGTATATGTTATTTTAAATAAGAAAAAGTCTATTGTGATGATTAAAAAAAAATTGTAAAGTGTACTATTCAGTGGTTTTTAGCAAATTTACAGTTTGTGCCAACATCACAATTTCATTTTAGAAAAATTTTGCCCACCAAATCGTAACCCTATACTTATTCACAATCATTCCCATTCTCTCAACACTGACCCTCACCCTAGGTCATGAATATACTTTCTGACTATATGGAGTTATGTAATATATGACCTTTTTTGACTAGCTTCTTCCAATTCACATATTTGCAATATTCATTCATGATGTAACATGTATCAATATTTCATTCCTTTTTATTGACATATTTTACACATACCTCATTGTTCACATTTTCTTCATCTATTCATTAGTTGATGGGCATTTGGATTGTTACTTCTTGATGTAACTATCAAATTTTTTTTTGTGCTGCCTCGGCATCCATTTTAATTTGATTAAGCCACTGGCTTCGACACACTGACCATCCCCACTGCCCATGAATCTTCCTTCAGTCCCTTTCCCTTTTCATGGGTGTTTGCTTTAAACTAACTAATCTTTGACTCCCATGGGAAATCTCCTAAACTCCATCTTTGGACCACAATAAAGGGACTAGCCCACAGGTCCTTCTTGTGCACTCCCTCCCAGCTAGTTAAAGGCACCCGTAATGATTGTGCTTTCCATCAACCCCTCATGACACCCCTTTCTGTGACCTGTGAGTAACTATCTTATGCAGATGACCTTGGTTTCCTATTGTCACCTGACCTCCATCTGAACCCAAATTTAAACTCCAATGTAATTAAAAGGGAACACTGCTTTTTAGCTATTATGACTGAAGCTTCTATGAATATTTACATACAATTTTTTTGCGAGTATGTATGTTTTCATCTTGTGTTTATATCTAGGAATGGGATTGCTATATCATATGGTAACTCTATATTTAACAATTTGAAGTACTGCAAAGCTGTTTTCCAAAGTGGCGAGAACTTTTTACATTCCCAACAGCAATGTACTAGGGTTCCAATTTCCCCATATTTTAGTCCACGTTTATTATTGCCTACCTTTTTAATTTTAGCCATCCTAGTGGGTGTAAAATGTCTCATGATTTTGACTAGCAGTTCCCTAATAACTGATGTCAAGTGTTCTTTTATGTACTTATTGACCAATTGCATATTTTCCTTGGATAAATGTCTATTCAAGTCCTTCGCCTACTTTTAAATTGGGGTATTTGGTTTTTGTTGTTGTTGTTGACATAGGCAGTCTCCGGGAATCGAACCCAGGTCTCTGACATGACAGGTGAGAATTCTGCCACTGAGCCACCATTGCACCGCCCTGGGATATTTGTTTTTATTTCTAAGTTTTTGAGTTCTTCAAATATTTAGATACAAATC
>PVIY010051803.1:0-15496 GCA_004026745.1 Myrmecophaga tridactyla | reverse complement strand
TTTTTTTTTTTTGGCAGGTACAGTTTTGACAAATTATATAACTATTTGTAAAAACCATTATCATGTTTATTATTATGTTCTGCATATCCCCTATGAAAAGGATAAAAGGCAAAGGAAAGAAAGAGTTTTGGGGTCAGGCTTTGGAAAGAAAATTCTAACTTTTCAGGGCTGGTGAGGCATTAAATTGCTTCCCCCACCCAACCCCCACACGCAGACACCCTTTTTCTCCCTTGGGGATCTTTAAAAAAGAGACAGTCATCTGCTTAAATGTGAATTAAGAACTCCTGCAGCATTGAGGAAGCCAGCCCTGACAAACAGATGTTAAAACTGATGAGTTAGAGTGAGGAAAGGCAAAAAAAAAAAAGAGAGAGAGAGAGAGGAAAGACCACATCTTTTATGGCTGGATGTCAGGGTCACCTGCTAGCTGCTAGAAGGAGTAACAAATTGACAACCTGTGGTGCTATTCATGGAAGGAACCTATCCTCTCTTCCAACCTCCTGAATGCCCATTTTGTTTTGCAAGAGGCTGAACAAACAGAAAAGAAATTACAAATGTTTGCACTGTGGGAATCCTGAAGGAAAATAAATGTACTTACTGCTTTGAACCAAAAAGAGAGAGAGCCTGAGAAAGAGAGAATCAGCCAGGTTAAATACTCTTTGTTTTAAAAGCTACATAGAAAACCAAAGCTCATAAATTTTCCTTCATGTGCCTAGGTCAACAGAGATGTGCAGATTTATGAGCTTCACGTTGGAAATCTATAACAGTATCGTCCATGTTATACAAAACTTGTTGAAATAGCATTCCAAGGACTGTTTGCTGGATGCTAAAGAAAGCAACGCAAGACAATTATCTCCCATATTTTCTCACATGCTTACAGCCATTCCTTCATTCAAAGTGCCTATTATTATCTCACAATACTCTTTTGAAGTAGTACTTTTAGGTTCTATAAAGTAGCCTTGCAAATAACTTCAAAAGAAAGACTACCAGCCTGGAAAGTGTTGTCTGCCCACCCGCTCTTCGATCTTCAGTAGTTGTTTCCAAAGTTTTAGTGTCCTGAAGCCAAGACTGCTCACCAGGATGATCTGGAGGCTTAAGATATTCAATGACTATGTTATAAAGATAAAAAATTGGTAAAAGAATACATTCCCTTTGTATATGATAAATTAGGACAAAAAGAACTCCGTTGAAGTTCTGGTTCATACTATCATTGAATTACTATGTAAATTTAGACAAGTCATTAAATGTCACCAGGCCTCAGTTTTCTCACTAAAAAATGAAATTAATACTGACTCCAAGATCTGTTTCAGAGGGTGTGATGGTTAATTTCATGTGTCAACCCAATCAAGTTACGGTGTCCACTTGTTCAGTCAAGCAAACACTGGTCTGATTGTTTACTGTGAGGGTATTTCATGGATGGATTAACATCTATAGTCAGTTGATTGCATCTACAATCAACAAAGGAAACTGCCCTTGGCAATGAAGGGAGTCTTCTCATCCAATCAGTTAACTACCTTAAAGAACTTAAGGTACAGCAATAAGAAAGAAGAATTTCTGCCTCTTCTTCAGCCAGCTAGCTTCTTCTAAGTAATACAACTTCACCTTCATTGGAATTCCCAGCTTATGTACTGCCCTGCAGAGTTCGGATGTGCTAGATACAAAAATCACCTTTTTTGAAGTTTCCAGCTTACAGACTGCCTTACAGAATTTGAACTTGCCAGTGCCATGGTCATGTGAGCCAATTCCTATAAATTCTGTTCTGTTTCCCTGGAGAACCCTGACTAATTGAAGGTGTTTATGAGGACAAAGTGAAATAAAAGGCATGGAAGTACTTCTAAGACAGAAAAAAAGTCTATAATTGTAAGAAATGTCTGTTATGTAAAAATCTCTTCAAAATATCAGATGACCAAGAGAAGAAACTATCAATAGCCACAAACACTTATGCTTAGGTAAAGCAGAAAATAAATGCTCAAAGACCTTTCATTTTCCCAGCCCATTCTATCTACAGACTCTCTGGTACTATTCCACATTTAACAGTATCATTAATGTATAGTTTTCCCATTAATGAGCCCACTTATCCCTATCTTCAAATAAAAAAAAATAGCTATCTTTTTTGGGCACTAATTATATGCCAAGTATTTTATGTGCATTATTTCATTTAGTCCTCAAAATTACTTGAGAAGGTAGATAATTACCTACTTCACCATTAAAGAAATGGAGACTCAAAGAAGCCAAGAAACTTGCACAAGGGCACACAGCAAAGAAATAGCAAAACCAATTATGTGAAACTCAAGTCTGTAGGATTTTAAAACCTGTTCTTCTTACATAGTATCCCATGATATCCCACTTTGGGTTATTTTATTTTTAAATCATCAATATAAATTGCTTTAAAAGGGGGACGGAAACTAAATTTCAGATATGTTGTTTCATACACTACTACATACAGCCCACACACAAGCCAAGCACATATTGGCTAAATTTTGTCGGCACTCCAAAGTATACTTTCTCCTTTTTTATCACAGTTTCGTGTCCATTTTTTCCACTGTCCCTGCTCATGTTTTCATAAGGGAAAACAAAAAGAAACGATCCCCAAATCAACCAAGCTAAACTTAAAAACAAAACAACAAAAAATACAGACCTTTAAATGTAGATTCTTCTTGTCCCAGATAAGTGTGTGGAGGAAGGCTTAAATGGTCAGTTTCTGATACAAAAAAACTGTTCCTGGGCTGCATTCTCACCAGGGAAGCCAAGGTCATTCAGATTCTTCTGGCATTCCTACGCAGCAGAGTGGCTATGCAGTTAAAAAATTTAACACCAGTGGAACTACACAAATTGCTTGAAAACATCATACAACTGTCAAATATCATCCTTAAAAAGGCAAATATATTCACAATAAGTAAAACATTCTTACAACTCAATAATAAGACCACAGACAACCCAATTGAAAATGAGCAAAGCATCTAAATACACATTTCTCCAAATAAGATATACAAATGGCCAATAAGCACATGAAAAGATGCTCAAAATCATTAGTCATGAGGAAAATGCAAATCAAAACCACAAAGCAATACCACATCACACCCACTGGGATGGCTATAACAAAAAAGTCAGATAATAGCAAGTCTTGGAAAAGATATACAGAAATCGGAATCCTTACATATGTCTAGTGGAAATATAAAATGCTGCCACCACTTCAGAAAACAGTTTGGAAAGTCCTCAAAAGGTTATTCACAATGTCACCATACAACCCAACAATTCCACTCCTAGGTATAGAACCAAGAGAAATGAAAGCATGTGTCTACATAAAACTACTGACAAAAATGTTCACGGCAGCATTATTCATAATAGCAAAAAAGTGGAAACAACCCCAATGTTCATCAACTGATGAATGCATAAACAAATGCGGTATATCCATACAAGAGAATATTTTTCGGCCATTAAAAGGAATACTTTTCGTCTACAACATGGACGAACCTTGAAAACATTATGCTAAGTGAAAGAAGCCAGACACAAATAGCCACATATTATATGATACATCTCATATGAAATGTCCAGAATAGGCAAATCGATAGACAGCAAGTAGATTCATTTTGCTTAGGGCTGGAGAAGATGGGGGGAAATGGTGAGTGATAGCTAATGGGTATGGGGCTTCTCTCTGTAGTGATGAAAATGTACTAAAATGGATTGCGGTGATGGGAGCCCAACTCTGCAAATATATTAAAAACCACTATATTGTACATTTTAAGTGGGTGAACTTTATGGTATGTGAATTTTATATTAAATAATGTTATAGAAAAGTCAATGTGCCTCGTATGAAAATCTATCACATATCTTCCCCAGAGAGAGAATGAAAATAGAAAAGAAAATTAGGGTTATAAAGAAGAGGGAACTTCAGAAGGAAAACCCTGCCACCTCCACCAGCTCCCCCTTTGGTACATCTGACTAAGGAAAGACTCTCGATACAGCAGTTTCAAATGCTAAACTTTAGAAAATAAAAGCTTCCAAGCCTCCATTGCTGGTGGTCATTTTACTGAACACATGACCTCTGTGACTGGGTCCAAGGTATACCAAAACTGGATAAGTATAATGGGAAGAGGGTATTTACCTGTCTTTCTGTATTTTTTTTTTTTCCAAAAAGACCTTCATGAAGCGAGAGAAACAGCAAATGTTTAAACTGTAGCTCCTAAGGTGCCAGGTCATGATTTAATTTATGAACAGAAATTCCTGGCCTTGCTGCCCATGTGCCCATTCAATAGGGCAGCTCCTCCACAGGCATTACAGAAGATAGGAGTTAGGGCTAGGTTCAACTAACAGCGAACTCTATTTGCCAACGATGTAATCTAACCAAATGCAGCATGGCTGTCTTCACCACTCTCAGCACCAACACTCCAAGGGGAACAGAATATTCTAGGGGAGCACCACTGAAGGCCTGAATTAAATGTCTGCTCTAGGTGGAATTGCCAAAATACCTATACTCCAATTCACCACGAGGACCCCGTGGCCCACAGCCATGTTGCTGACAGGGAAGCACACCCCACACCCCTTTCTCTTTCTGAAGAAAGAACACTTTGACATACATTCTCAGTCTCCCTGCCACACATGACAGAAAATCTTTCCTGTGTAATGCACCTAAAAGCTCACAGATTTCCTGCACATTTCTAACGTGTTTCTTTCATAGTTTTTCATTCTGTTTCTGTCTGACAAGGTCTCTCCCTTTGTTTGATTTTGCCTTATTGATGTGAAACTTGAACAAATTAAGCTTTAAGTGGCAAACAAGCTGATATTTAGCCAAATAATGCACACATCTGTTTCCTATGCAAACAAACAAAAAAAAAACCACATAAACAATGGTTAGTAATAGAGCCCACACCAAATAGACACCCCAAACATAGGGGGAAAAGAAAATGGCATCTGAAGTTACTAGCTAACTAAGAGGTTGTCAGTGACATTTCTGAATGCTGCTGGATGTTTCCCATATTCTTTTCAGTCTGACTTAAGACAGACCATTGTTCTTTCACGCCATTTCTCCTATAGCCTTTAGTCCTTCCCCATATCTCTGTATAGCACATAAGGTCTTAGTTCTTGAAAGTTTTTATTGTCTCCCCAACAACTGTTTCATTTCTTCTTTTAAACAGAATCATTATCTCTTTTAATGCTATTACATTTCAATAACCCACGGAGCCTTTGGCATAGCTACCTATTATATAACTCCAAACAGACTCTAAAGGCCCTGTGCAAAAGTTCTGATCATAACCAGGGATAAGCTACCTAAAATTATTTCCACACCCTCTCAATGTTTTGCAATAGAAAACTGAACTCTCTGCCCTCTACAATTGTAGGGTGTGTGGGCAGAGGTGGGGGGAGGCAAACAAACACATCACTTTTAAGAAGTCAAGGATTTTACCGGATTTTTGGACCTCTTTCAAGGTTTCTTCTCAATGGATGGACAGCCCAGCTTTCCATTCTCTCTACCTTTCTTCTTTTAAAAATGACTACAAATACTTCCTCCTCATTCCCAACCCCCCCCCCACCCCATCATTTCCCAGTTGGTTACTTGGTGAAGCTATGTAAATGTGCTCATTCTTGGACTTATTCTCCTATCTTCAGCAGACCTGTCTTTCTCCTCTACACACATTCAGTGCACTTAAAACTAGGCCCAGATGCCATAAAGACCCTATGAGTTCAATTACCAGAGAATATTTGTGCTGTCAACATTTTTTAAATTAAAAAATACATTGCCCTACCTTCCCTAATATCACTAGTCAGAAGTCATCCCCAAAGAAAGAAAGTCGGTTCCATTATTTGAGTTTACCTCTGTGGTTTTCTTAGTTTGCTTAATATCATTTGGTACCAACAGAAAGTCAGCAACTTAAACTTATAAACTGAACCTAATATTGAGAAGTGAAAAATTCAGCTCAAGGCTTTGCTAGTAGTAATTACACTGCCTTAATAAAATTGTTTGCATCCCAGTAGTTGCCACAGCTATACAAAGGAAAGCCCTACTGACATCTCTTCACTTAATTTGGATTAACTATAGCACTTCTCCGCTACAAGTGTTTGTTTTCTTTAATGCTGAAGAGCAATGGAAGAAATTGAATACACACTAAATTCTATTCAAATGCTCTTTAACTTAACTCTCCTGACAAGGTTCTGGGGCTCAGAGACTGGACTTCTGCTGCAAATCCAGTAAAGAAAGGTGAGAGGTAATAGCTGAGCTATGACAGCAGCCATTTCCCTATAGGCTCTAGGCCTGCCTGACATAAAGATCCTCAGCAGGTTAGGGAGTGGGCCTACGGCAAGACCATGAGCACAGAAAGCACAGACCACATGTTCAAACTAGCTCAATGGGTCACTGCGGCATTTGAGCATATTTCCAATTTGATGAAGGGCATTTTCAGGGATACAATTTTACTGGAAAGTGTAAAATGTTGAGAATTATTGAAGACAATGATAGGCATTTGGGGATAAAGTACGCTGCTCTGATTTTGTATAATTTTTAAAATTTCCACAAAATGTTTTTATAAAATGCAGGGGAGATTTGATTTCTAATGTACAAGAGGATATGAAAGTTTTAAAGATAAATTTATTAAGTACAAAAGCCTAGTCAATATAATACAAATAGTAAGTACAGAATAGTACAGATGGTATGCAAAGAGTAAAAAAAAAATTGTGAGGGTGAAGCTCATTGTGAACGAATCTAAAGTTCAGGAAACACTGTCCTAGATCAAACATCCCAAGAGGAGAAGTATGAGGCCGGAAAGTATTACTGAAAAGTACTACGGAAAAGTTCTTCCCTCCAAACTGCTCTTAGATGACAATAACTGACTTTGGATCTTCAGTTACTAATTGAAACAATTATATTCTAAGTCTTACTTTGAATTATTATTTCTACAGCTTTCATAATAAATTAAAACATCAGGAATAAACCCACCTATTCTTCAATATTCAAAACTCTGACAATAGCTAGCTGTATGACCACTATGTGGCCATTTTGGCCCTCAATAGCCCCATTTGTACTCTGAAAGGGTGTTAATATTACCCTCTTATTGTAAGTCAGAGATGGTGGGGCATAAGCCTCAACCCACACACCCAGCGGGATTGCTTGAAATCTTGTACTGTTGGTCACAAAGGGTATAGAGATGGTATCATAAATGAAGGCTTGGGACCAAATGATCCCGAAAAAATGTTACAGACGTGAAGCATTGGGAGGCTCTTTTTTAAAGTCAGTCAGTGCAGTCCTCTGACACCTTAGCAAACCAATCCATTTGTGCCAAATTTGCTGTTCCCAAATGGAGAAACATTACAGGGCCATTCAGAACAAATAGGACTATTGGCTCAGACTTCAGAAGAGCAAGATAAATAAATACTGTTGCAGAGAAGAACTGGTTCCTCCATCTTACCCCACCTTTCCAACTCAAAGCCAAATTACCCAAGGTTAAGTTTCACAAGTACTCTCTGAAGAGTTCAGTATTTTAATTGTCTCTGTTTGCTTTGCCTTCACTAGGGCATTGCTAATGGCCTTCTCAAAATGTAGACACTTCATTTGAATGACCTTCCAGTCTACTTTGTAGAATGGTTGATCTCAGAGAGCAGAGACCAAGGTTGGTTAGCAGACTTCCATGTAATTACAAAACAAATATTTATAGGGAGATGACTATGCTCTATCATATTCTAACAGTAGGGCCCCAGCCCAGTTAATTTACATCCCTGAGTTCAATTTCTACATCTATAAAATGAAGATAAAAATAACTATTTTTGATTACCCATTGAACTAGCCAAATGCATGGTAGAGTTTCCTACCTGAAAAGTGATCTATTTATTAATGTATTTGATACTTTTTTTCTCAAGGTTCATGTTTTATCTTGCAGTCTAATGTTCCACATACAACTCTAATTCCAGCTTCCGTCATACCAGTAAAATAGATAAAGATAATTTTGAATTGATATTTCACTAAAAATCACAATAAACACCAGGACGCTGGCCTTTTCCTTACTTGTACTTTTAAAATCTAATATTCTTTCCACAAATGGTATTTTAGCTGGGATCTCTACTCTTTTAGAAAACATAAAAGCACCCACATAATATTTTTGTAATGTGATTCTATCTGATAACACAATTTGGGTTCTCTTTTACAATACATTTAAAAGATAATAAGTCACTATGTACCTGAGGTCATAACAACTGTCATTTAAATAATAGTTGACTAACAAAATTGGGCATTTTATGCCACATGTGCAAAACATTATTAATTTTGCCATGGCTATTGTTGCCTCAGAAAAGTCATGACTCCCCCTCAACCCAATACTCCCTCTCCCTCCTCAGAAAAAGCAGAATCAGACTTAATCATGATTTCCCAAACAAAGCAGGCTGGGCAGAGCTTGCTGTCAAAGACAAGCTTAGAATGCCACATAAACTGAATTAGCTTTATGAAAACGCCACAATATTGTCCTTATTTTTCTCCTCCCAAAATGGGAAGTTTGTCACATGCAAGTATTTGGTAGCTAATGAAACAGGTTTTATTATTACCATTATAGAGATGATCATATTGAGATCTGAAGTTTTCAAGGTTGGTTATAATGTGGAGCCCACATTCAAATCTCTAACTTCTAACTTGAGTGCAACATCACACACTCCTCTGTACTTAAATCAATCCAGCAAAAGAAAAATGCAACTGTGTTGGATTTTCCACATTGGCATTTTTATTTGCATTATTTTGCATTCAGTGATTCAAACTAAGCTAAGAGACTCTGCTCTTAAAAAAACAGACACAAGGATTTAATTATCATGTCAGTTATATGTAAGTCATGTGTCTAGGGTGTATGGCAATTTTAAAAGTTTTCTTGAATATTTTAAATACCCCTTTTATAATCTTATAGGAGGATTAATTTAAAATATTTGTTGAACATTTCTACCCTCTATTGAGCATAAAGCAATTGACTTCTACATGGATATTCCCTCATCAGAATACTAAATTAATTTCCTATACCTAGAACACTTAGATGTTTCCAATGGGCCTAATGCTCTATTAGTGATAATTTCCTTCTATTCTTCATACACACTAGACAATTGCACACAAGCTGACATCAGAAAAATCACGGCTGCCCCCACTAAGACCACATGGGGGAAGGTACAGAATTGGCACAAAAGGTTCCTGTCTGTATCAGTGGATCTAGGTTTGCAAAAGTTGTTACATTTAACAATCTGTTTCTCATATCATGCAACAAAAAAACAAGTATAAAATATGGATGGTCTACATTTGGAAAAGGAAGAACAAGCCATCCATTATCAAAGTGTCCTTCTTGGCAGAACAATAACAGAAAAGAGTATGATCAAGCAAAGAAAGAGAGACCAAAAGAACAGAAGATTTAAATGCAGGAGGTAACCTTCCATCAGAAAGAGAACTAAGAGCTGGCCTCCTCCCCGTTTACCCCCACCTTCCTTGGATGAACCCAGCAGCCCAGGATAAAGAAAGATGGGGCCTTACTAAAGTTAATGGGAAGCCCTGCATCCTTCCCTCATGAGTAATCTGTTACCGAAAAGCTTTTCTCCATAGCCCTCATCTTTCCATTTCTTGTGAACTCCTTATTGAGCCCCTGATGACTCCACACAGGAAAGGAGCATATCTGCTCCCCTGTCATTTTTCATTCTTCGTTGTATCTTTACTCCTCATGCCCTAAGTCAATCTCAGAGCTTCACATCCCTAAGATGCTATCTGTAGTAACTCCTCAAAGCAAAAAAAGCCAAAGAAAACCAGAAAAGTAATGCTTTCTAACCCAGTACTGGGCATCACAAATAAGGCTCTATAGTACAAATAAATGCATTCTCCACATTCAATATGCTGAGTTTCTCCAAGAGTATATATTTCTTCGCAGCCAGTACTTTTCAAATTTAACCTATTGACAGTGAAATTCACATGAAAAGTGCTGCAGTTTAAACACCATGCATTTCCCAACAATTCTTCTCTGCACACAACTGACTTGTTAATAAGATACAATGTGTACATTTTTAAGTGACTCTTTTGACATCACAAATGAACAATTATGCACAACCAAGTACCAACACAAACCACTGCTGCCAGCAATTCAGAAGACAAGATGAGCCATCTGAGGTATCTCATGAAAGAATCCAGTAGATTTTCAAGAAAGTAGATGGGCTTTTTTTGTGAACAGTGGGCACATATGCAAGATATACAGCCAACAACATGGAAACAGACAGAAGCCTACACACAGCATCAGATATATGGAAATTTCTGGTCACAGAGAAGCATAAAGATAAATGGACAAGTATAGTTACAGTCAGATACACACAGGGATACACACAGAGACAGCTAACACAACTGATTAAAGCATATATAGTTCTGCTTCCCAAAGACAGAAGTGTGTGTGTTAATGAATCCAAACTAAAAGAAAAACGTGTTCACAAAGATGATGATGAGGCCAATCCCAATAAATGTGTTCAGAAACCTAAATAAGCAAAAAATTACAAAGGCTCAGAATAGCAAGACAGGGATAAATGCCCAGAGACACATGAACGAGGATAAGGAGCAGAGACGTGAAATTGTATATACAGAGACATATGGAAAACTGGGACCTTAGGGGCAAATAAAAAGACATACACAGCAGCAGACACACAAAGAGGAGCTAATACACAAATAGAAATAGACATCCCCAAAATGACTTGCATGGGCACACAAATAAAGACCCACCCAGCATAGAAATTCACACACAGAAAGAAAGAGCTGTATACACAGACACTAGCATGACATAGACTTGGAGTGAGAGAAGTATACAAAGACAGAGATATGAACAAACCCAGAATTAAAAAAAAAAAGGAAAGAAAACACAGAGACCTAGGAACAGAAGAATGGGTCAAATGAGGCAGGGACACACTGACTTAGCAAGAAATATGATTACACAGAGACACAGGTACAAAAAGAGAAACACAGTCCCACTAGCAAGGCACACAGAGAATCAGACCGTTTCTGGGTCTTTTTGTCTTAGGTGCTCAGAAAGTGATTCACATAAACAGAAACACACACTCTAGGACACAATCACATACAAACATCAAGCCAGGACACATGCGCAGAAAGTCACAGCTGTTTTGTGCCCGAAGTCTAGAAAAACTGGAGGACTCCTGGTATGATGCTTACTGTCTCTAGGGGTCCTTCAGACAGGCCAGTGTGCATGAAAAAGGCAACCTCAGGGTAGGGGAGTAAGAGCTTTTCTCTTATTAATAATCATGAGTTTCTAAACCCCTCATCCATTCACCCACAGACCCTGTAGCCTGCTGTGAACCCCTAAACGGTTAAACAGGCTACTAATGCAAGATGGTCTTGATGCCTGACAGATTATACTGTGGCTACATCCTATAGGTCACAGTCCAAACCTTGCAACACTCACCACCCTAGCAACAAGTTTTCAACCAAAGAACCTCCCATCTGTGAAGCGGGAACATCATGGGAAAAAGTGACAGGGACTATACTCAGCACTTTTTTCTCCAGTACCATATACAAAGTCCTGTACAAAGGTGGCCTCCAGCAGCTTGAGGGCAGGCTTTTGCATAGACAGGAGGATGGAGTGGATGAACTCTGAGGACCACCCCCCCCACCTGCTCACCCCCCCACCCCACCCCCACCCCGCTCTCCGCACTGAAAAGAAAAGCTTGGCAAATCGGAGCTTATAAAGCTTTCTACTACGTACACTCTGGGGGGGGGGCGATAAGCAAACACACCCTCTCCATGTTAATTACTGCTTTGTTAACTGACAATACTCACACATGTGATTTTATTGAGGCCAATGGTGTGAAAAAAAGTTTCATGTGGAAATCACTCTTTCCACCTGCCAGGCAGCTTAAAAACACAAAAGGAATGAGAGGGTGCATATTCCATCTTTAGCCAGAGCTGGGACCTCAAAACCCACTGTCTTCAGTGTATAGCAGAAAGATTCAAAATCGTGGGGCACACAGAACATCCAAGCTGGAAGGAAGGACCTTTAAATAGCATCTAGTACTGACCTGGGAATTAGAAACCCTAGATTTTCGATCTGAATGTGCCTTTGACATGCTTTGTAAAGTTGGTCTAACCATCCTTCCAGGAGTCAGTTCCCCAATCTGTACAAAAGGGGAATGACCTCTAGAGCCCTTTCTAAAGTCTAATGATCTCCGATTCTTTGCTATAAGCTTGATCCTTTTCAACCCATTATTCTGAATTCATGTCCAGAGGAGAGGCATAATTAGTCCTAGTAAATGCAAAGGGGTGTAATATTTTTTTACTAAGTCAACAGATGCCTGTTACAAACAAAGGATACAGACATGCCTACTTGAAATGAGCCTCAAATATTAAGGCTAAATAAATACGAGGGCTACTAGGGGTCGGAGGGAACTTGGGGGGGGGCTGTTCTGCCTGCCATCTGCTGATCCAGAATGTGTACCCCTCTTTTCACACTTTTTCAATGCATAAGCAATCCAGTGCCCTTAGCCCTTATTTACTACAATTGTAAAGGTGCTGGTACAGGGGCAAGAACCACTAAGCTTTTAGGAAAGACAGACCAAGGCATCATCACTGAACAGCAATTCTTTACGTCTATAAGCCCTCTCAGAGTTTAAAAAACACTTTGATATTTATTATCTCACCTATCAAATGAGAATTTAGGTTCCAATTTTACAAATGAAGACATTCTGACTCATAGTACTGCTGACTTATCTAAGGTAACACAGATCATAACCTGCAAAGTCTAGACCCAACACCTGGTATTTTAAACCTAGGTCTATTGCTCTTTCAAGTACCCCAGGCTTTTTTTTTTTCCCTCATAGTCCTCCTGGTATTCATTCACCTTCTCCTCCCACCTTAGTTCAGCTAGAGGGAAAGAAAGCCCCAGCATGAACCCAGGGCTGAAAGGAACTATGGTCTAGGGCCCACCTGCATCTATTGACTGAGAATAGAGAAGCAGGAGGGAATGTGCCACTTGGCTGAAGGGTTCTTGAAAAGGAAGAGAAGGAAGCATTTCCCCATCATCCTTATTATTCCTGGCCCTCAGAGAACATTGTGGGCAAGTTTATGAAGCTAAGAAAGTAAAAAAAGAGATGACAAGTTGCCCAGGAAATTCACATCGTAAACTCATTTTTTGTGAATTCGCTGTGACTTTGATTTTCCATTTTACAGTTAACCAAGGCACTTAAGAGCCTGGATTAAAGCACTGGGCCGCAGTAACCAGAAGGCTGTAAAATCTTTTCTGAGGATTATTAAGAACATGTTAGAGAAAAATAATATTGAAGGGAGATAAGAGGCTTTGACCAATGGAGGACAGAATTAAGGACCTCAATGAAAAGTAAAGTTGAAGTGATCTGGGACAGTGGAAATAGCAATGAGACCAGAAACCAACAAATTGAAATTTAATCCCAAATCCACCACATTACTTGCTATGTGACCATGAACAAGTCATTAACCTCTCTGAAGTTCTGTTCCTCATCTCTAAAGTGGAGCTAATAAGAACAACCTTATATGATAAGAGTAAATTACTAAACCACAAAATATAGTGACAGCATCTAACACAGTAATTCCTAGCATTGAGAGGTAGCTGCTCAAAAATTTCATGATTGATCAAAATTGGTTTACTTTAGTGTTAGATTTTCAAAGCGAGTAGAATGATGATGTTTCAAGTCTGCTGATCATTTATTTGGAAAAACACAAGATCAGTTCTTATACAACAATCTTTGTCAACCCGTACTCTCTATACCTCTTTAATACATACACACAGGGTTAGAATTCACCATTACCAGGAAAATCTAAGCCCTTCATAGCTCCTACTTCATAATACTTTGGCCCTCATACAACATCACACAATCTCCTTCCCCATACACATAGACACAGGTTGAAACATTTCACTTCTGTTCTTAAGAAGACAGTATTATATTAAAATGCAATTACTCATGAGGTTTCATCTTCATGTACCCAAAACACCCCCATTTTTAAGATGGCCATATTCACTGTGCATGAAATTTTCCTAATGGCATTTCAGAAGCAGCTCCTCTAGTGTTTACTATTGAGATGTCAGTTCTCGGTCTGTGAGACATTAAGGTCTGAGATGGTGTCTTATTTTCTTTGCATCCTCAGAATTCAACGCAATATCTGGTACAAAATTGGTACTCAGAACATATATGATGAATAAAAGAATGAATTACTGAATTAATGAATGAAATATTTGTTATTTATTCAGATTAATATTGCTGGAAATCAAAGGGATGTCCTGCAAGGGGCAGAACAAATACTTAACTCAAAGTTGGAAATGCTCACAACTTATTGTATTCACGGATTCACTTATTCAATGGAGTAAGGTTGAAATAAAATGTAAAGTCATGTAGTAAGCTTGCAAAGAACGGACCTGCAATCAAAAATGCACAGTCCAAATCCTGATTCTACTATTTATTGCCTGAATTATCTCGAACTTCATTGTCTCCAGCCTCAGTTTCCCCATCTGTGAACTGGGGATGTTGCTTCCTACCATGCCTACCTCCTAGTTGGTTCTGAAAATCAAAGGAGATAATGTTCCTCAAAGTACTTGGTGAACTTTCAAGTACTTTATACTTCCAAAGGATTCTAACCATTTAGTCTCAAACATATCCAGTGGCTCCACTCCCATTTTCCAGTCGTCCACTATTTCTCATATCAACTGGTTATAAGAAAGCAGTCACCATGGCCTTTAAAAACCAGCTAAAAACGGAATGCAAGTGTGAGAGGGAGGCAGACACTAGGTTTCCTGCCAGTTCCAAGCTACTTTTGCTTACCTGATTTCTTCTAGGTCCTGGAAACAGTTGCCTGAACAAATCACTGCTTCCACTGATAAAACACCTTTATATTAACTTTTAAAAGTAATTCAAGAAGCAACCTTTACCTCTGACAGGGTAGTGAGAAGAAAGGGATCCACTCTTTACTGAGGTGGTTCCAACAATGTGAGGGGCTGACAGTTTTGAAGACAGGGATATGGTGCAGCAGGAGCGGAGCTGAAAGCTATACAAGGCATGGGAGATAGACTGAGGAGCCAGAGATGGAAAAGGCAAATGAAGGAACACAACAGCAGGCAGGAAAAGAGAAGAGAAGATACCTTAAAAGGGAAAGGGGTTTGGGGTCTGTGGACCAGGGTTCAGAGAGGCTAGGACCAGAGAGAAGCTCTAGATTTTGCCAAATTTCTGGGCTAATATTTACAGAATGAAAATCAGAGGGTATAAGTTGCTCAAAGTAATCCCTATCAGTACCTACAGTTATTACTTACTAACTTCTAAATTCTCCACTAAAAAATTCAAGAGTTGTGGAAGGCAGTTTGGCGGTTCCTCAAAAAGCTGAATATAGATTTGCCATATGACCCAGCAATACCATTGCTAGGTATCTACTCAGAGGACTTAAGGGCAAAGACACAAACGGACATTTGCACACCAATGTTTATAGCAGCATTATTTACAATTGCAAAGAGATGGAAACAGCCAAAATGTCCATCAACAGACGAAT